>JAQZBX010087158.1:0-12903 GCA_029593785.1 Cabassous unicinctus
GTAACGGTGAGAGATGCACAGCAATGCAGAGGAAGCCAAGCAGAACATAGCTGACACTGGAGTAGAAGCCCAAGTGCTGAGACTTAGTTGTTCTGCAGTGCTGATACTCTTACCTACACTTATAACAGGGCTGAGCGATGGCACTCTCTATCCTCCCCTTTCCTCCTCTGTCCTCCTCCCCGCTCAGCACCATAAGCCTTTTTCCTTTTAAGAATTGAATCGTGGATGAAATAAAACTCACTTCTCTTAAGAAGGAGCTGAGAAGACCCCTAAAAATAAATGTTCTACTTTCTCAAAGCCAAGATTTCCAGGGTGAAAATGATATCATTTAAACATTCCCTACAAAAAAAAGTACAGTTTGCTAACTTTCAACATTCAACTTCTACTTTTAAAATTCTATTTAAACAGAGCAAGAAGGTGAAATAGAATGGCAGAAGATTGACAAAGTGAAGAAATATAAATTCCAAAGCTGCTCAGTGTTGTCAATAGCTGCCAAAAAATCCTGGGTTATTAAGTGTTTAATCCATTCTTGCAGCTCAAAAATTTTAATTAAAAGTGGCTCCGAGCTCGTGTCACTGGCATTGATTCAGTTTTAGTTCTGAATCTCTGTTTTGACTGTGCATCAAGTTCTATTTCCTGGGTTTTCACATGTCTTATTTCATGCCTTATATATCTTTGCCTCCCCAAGATGTAGCATAGCCTGACATATAGTAAGAATCCCATAAATGTGTTTCCAATTATCTGTAAATAAGAAATTAGATGTGCCAACAATGCAGAGCTTTGACATGATCAAAGGTGGCTGCTTTATAATACAATGTCCACATGATCAGAATAACCAGATGATGGTCTTGCTGATAGCAGAACTCACCTAGTAACTGAATACCTGATATAATGATGAATTTCTGGACTGAACAGAACTTGATGATCAGCACATGACCTAGAGTCTCTAATCTATTAGAGAGTCACATTGTCAGACTGCACACAATTGTTGAGGGTGGGGACAGGAAACCAGATACACTGTACACCTGGAATAGTTTCCACAAAGTCTGAGATGACAAAGCCAGTTACTAGAAGGCTGTAGTGAACTCATAATATAAATATGATGTAAAACACTCTGATAGATACATATGACCAAACAGCTCTCTAGTTGACATGCTAGTAAAATTGAACCACTGTTAAAGAACTTTCTAGAAAGTCATGGTTAAACTTTGTTAAAGCAGTTTTTTCCCCCCTGAGATGCTTAATATACTGCTAGGGAACACCTAATCTGTTATATACCTACCTGGTCAGTCGTCAGCTTTGTAGCAGTTAGGAGCCTGGACCCTAGGGCCAGGTTGTAACTGCTGCTCACTAGTTGTGTGACCTTGGGTTAGTAGGTCAATCTCTCTGGGCCTCCATGTCCTCATCTTTTTTAAATGGGGGTAATAATATTATCATGGGAGATTAAACCATTTGGTTAATGTGAAATACGTAGATCGGTTCCTGACACATGCTAAGTTGTGTGAGTGTTTGTTAGTTAACAAATTAGCGTGGTCTAAAGCGGTGCTTGTCTGACTCCATCCTGCATAGAATCACCTGACCTGTTAAAACACGGCCTGCTGGGCCCACCCCAGAGTTTCTGCTTCGTTAGGCTGGGGTAGCCCAGAGAATTTGCATGTCTAGCAAGTTCCCTAGTGAGCTGATGTTCCTGGTCTCTGAGCCTAGACAGGGCTTTGAAAACTCTGGATGGGGAAGAAATGGATGTTGTTTGCCTGTTTGTTTGTTTTGTTTTGTTCTGTTCATTCCAATCTGTCACAGACCAATTTTTTTGAAAACTATAATAAAAATGAATTACCAGAAAAATGAAATGTAAAAAAATAGAAAATTGGGGGTTTTCTGTTTTGACTTTTCCAGTTGGTTCTTTCCCAGATGAATGGAAATTTCTGTGTACACTTTGGAGAAGGGAGAGAATTCCTAGAACAAATAAAGTGAATGTGTGTGTTTCCCATTAGGCTGGTCCTTCAATATTATATGATTTTTTTTTTTTTAGGTACGCTTCTGTGGGCATCATTTCTTTCTCTTTTTTTTTTTTAATATAATAAAGTTTATTTTTAAAGAGGTTTTAGATTACAGAATAGTTACATCAAAAGTATGAGGGCTTTCCATGTACTCCCTTCCCTCTCCTACATCATCCCCTATTTTTTTTAATGTAGCAGTACAATTTATTATGATGTATCTGTAAAATCCACTTATTAAAAAAATTCACATTTAAAAAATGACTCACTTATGGTAAGGACTAAGCTACCTACAATAATAATCTGAAAAATAAAACCATCATTGTGACATTTATCAGGACTTCACACATCTAACAAATACTGAAGGAGGCAACTACCATTGTTATAACTTCTTTAAAGCCAAACACTTAAGCACAAATCAGAATTAAGAGAAACTTCAGAATGCTCACATTTGCATGCATTTTTGGCTGAACTTTCAAAGATTCCACAAAGAACAAAACCGCAACTTTGAGTCAAATATTATATGATTTTTAAATGGACATCAAGATGATCTCAACTTAGATTTAATGGTGCTGCATTGCCAGGAAGTCATGTAATAGAATCCAAGGGATCATACCATTAATCCAGTTCTCTGTATGGTGGAAGAGTATTTTGATTGCCAAATGAACCTGTTTTAATTTGCCAAAGGGCTGCCGATGCAATGTACCAGAAATCTGTTGGTTTTTATAATGGGGGTTTAGTTGGGGGTAAAAGTTTACAGTTCCAAGGACATGAAATAGCCAAATCAAGGCATCAGCAGAGATGCTTTCTCACCAAAGTCAGTTACTGTTGATCCTGGAGTGGCTGCCACGTGGTTAAGTAAGATGGCGGCCAATCTCTGCAGAGGTCTCTGCCTTCCCCTCCAGAATCTACCATCTCTTGGAGCTCAGCTGTGAGCAATCAGGCACAGGGCTTGTCTCTTTCTGGGCCTCAACTCTTGGAGCATCTCAGGCACTTCTGCTTTCCAGCAGTCCTCCCTCTCACATGGCAGAATCAAACATGGCAGCCTCCTTTTCCTGTGTCTGTCTGTCTCTGTGCGTCCGTTTATATCAGGGCCAGCAAGGGGGCGGAGACTTAACCTGAGTCAGGCCTCACTGATGTAGTCCAATCAAAAGCCTTAACCTGACCTTAGCAAGTAAACAATCACAGCTGAATTTAATGCAATCAAAGGGTATCACACCCAGAGGACTAGATTAGTTTACAAACATAATCTTTCTCTTTTTGGGATTCATAAAATAATCTCAAACTGCCACAGAAGCATATCTATGGAACTGTGAAGTAAGAAAGATAAGTTCCAAACAGTGTGTACTCTTTATGTATATGTTAAAAATGGATTTTAAAATTGGGATTTGAGACAGAAAGGGAATAAAGATTGAATTCTCTCCCTGTTTCATTCAAATAAGTTTTTTTTCAATTTGGGTTTTATTATTATTATTATTATAAAATTGAAACTGAGGTTAGAGTAGCTACTATTTCTTGACGTTAAAGCAATGTGTGTGTGTATACACATTTTTTTTTTTTTCTGGCATTTTCTCTTTGTTCACCCACTAAGAATGTCTCGTTTCTCAGGCCCTGGCCTAAAGGGGCTCTTAGAGATGAATTCCCAGAAGGAATTTTTTCCCAGGTTTTGTATTTTATCCCCAACACATGTGATCTGAAAACCTAGCCTGGAATCTCTAGTCATGCTAATGACAGTATAGTGAGAAAAAAATGACAGTATAAAAGGAATAAATGGGCAGCAGAGGCAGAACTTTGCATTTTCTAATTTCTTCCCACTTAGAAGAAAGCCTGAAGAATGCATGAAGAGTTTCCTCCAAAGACAAAATATGAGAACATGAAGGAATCAACCTGAGTTCTGTATAAAACAGTACAGTTGACAGTAGTTAATGCTTGCACATTGCTGTATATACCCATAATTTTAAGATTAGGTATGTAGACATACGTTAGGAAGGCTGCTTCATTCTTGTGTCATGTGCTTGTTTCTTCTCTTTATTCATTCAGTACATGCTATTAAGCACCTTCTGTGCATCTGGCACTTTCAAGGCATTGGGAACAAACAAAGTCCCTGCTCCCAGGAAGCCACAAATGTCAGGGAGCCAGGCATTTAACAGCCAGGGTCTTGATGTCAGGTGGTGGTACGTGCTATGAAGGAGAATAAAGGAGATGAAGCGACAGAGACTGGCAGTGGAATGGAGTGTGAATTTATGTGGCTGGTGAGGAAGGCCTCTCCCCGAGCAGAGTGCTGAAGGACAGGCGTGGGTATCTGGGGTTTGGCTGAATGGATCCCAGGGAGGGGGAACAGTGTGAAGTTTACAGAAACTTCTGCGACTTCCACAACAGCTTCAGTTTCTGACACCAACTGCAAATACTGAAGTAACTCAATTCAATCCAATTCTGACTCTACCCAGAGTTTGGGGTCTCACTCAGAGGAATGTCCCCACTCAGATGCTATTGCAAGTTCGGGGACCCAGGCCACTCACACTTGAGACCAATTGCCTACAAATTCAGGGGTTCCCACTAACCCCTCTGGTTTGATAATTTTCTAGAACAACCCACAAAAACAACTGAAAGTACTGTACTTAGAATTATAGCTTTATTATAATAAAAGGCTACAAGTCAGAAGAAGCCAAAAGAAGAGATGCATAGGGTGGGGTCTGGAAGGGTCTCAAATGCAAACTTCTGTGTCCTCTCCACATGGAGTCAGAATGCATCACTCTCCTGGCACAGAGATGTATTTTCTCAATCATGGGAGCTTCTTGGAGCTTCAAGAGCCCTGAGTTTCTGTGGGGTCTCATTAATTAGGCATGGTTGATGGAATCTATGCGCTATGGTTGAATTCAATCTCCAGTCCCCCTCTCTTCCCAGAGGTTGAGGAGATGGACTACGCGGGATGATATGAGTTCGCTCAAAGCCCCAACCTCCTAATCACCTGGGATGGCCAGTCTTCCACCCTGTAACTATCAGGTATGGTCCTGGGCTCAGCCTGAGGAGCAAAAGACACTTCTATCACAGGAGATTTCAAAGATTCAGAGGTTGCTTTCCCAGGAACTGGAGACAAATAGCAGCCAAGATTTCCATTACACTGCAAAGAGTAAGTGCCAAGACCATAAGGTGAGGGTGTGCTAGGTGTCTTTGATGATTACCAAGGAAAGCAGTGAAACCTTGGCAGCATGCTCAGGGAGGATAGTCAGGGTGCTGCTGGGAGGTTTCAAGGGCCATGGTGGAGGCCTCATAACTGTGGAGAGGACCTCAGCTTTTTCTTCTAGTGAGGTGGGTTGGGAAGCCACTGGGGGTTTTGAGCAGAGAAGTCTCACGGTCTGACTTACATGTTAAAAGAATCATCTGGCTATTGGGTGAAGAATAGACTGTAGGGGGCAAGGGAGGAAGTAGGAAGATGTCTGCAACAGTCCAGATAAGAGATAATGATGGTTTGGACTAGGATGATCGTAGTGATAGGGTGGGAACCTGTCAGAGTCTGGGTATTTTCAAAGATGGAGCAGATGGGTTTGGGGTATGAGAGTAAGAAAAGGCAGTATTTGGCCTGAGCAAAGGGAAGGGTGAACTTGCCATTTCTTAAAGTGAAGTAATTGGGAAACTGGGGTGCAGGGTGGCAGGGTGATGAGTGGGTACAGGGTGGATGTACTTCCATTTTATGTTTTGGACACATTGAGTTTGAGATACTAAATAGATATCTCAGTGGAAATGTTGAGGAAGTAATTGCATAGATGAACTCTGAAGTTCGTGGAGGAGTCTAGTGAGGAGTGATAAACTTGGGGTTCATCAGCATAGAGATGGTAAGTGAAGCTGTGAGGCTGGTTCACCTAGGAAATGGGAGTGAATAGATAAGAGAAGTCTTTTTTTGTTTTTGTCCCTCTCAAAATTTTCTAACAGCATAAGGCAGAAAATTCAGAAACTGAAGCCAGGGAAACTACTGCATCTCGAAAAAAAAAAAAAAAAAATCTTATTAAAAAAATTAGATAATTCTGCTTTTCTTCTGGTTTAAAATTTCAAATAACTTTAAGTCAAATATTTAAAATTCTATGGGTTTTTATGTATCTGGTGCTTGAGGTTTTGGTTAATGAGTGGTTGTTGAATCTTGATAGGAAGTAGAATATTTGAAGGTGATTGGTGGGGCTAGATTTGTAATAGGAGCTTGTTAGCAATATTTGTTAAAGCTATAGGGAAAGATGAACATGTTTAATATGTTTGAATTGGGAGTAATTAATTTGGAGGAAGACAATTGTGTTTTCCAGTAGAATTAGAAAGCACAGTCAAAATTTAAGACCAAACATAATCCAATAAATCCCATCTTATCCAATTATACTAGTTTTCTATTGCTGCTGTACAAATTACCACAAACTTAGTGGCTTAAAACAAAGCAAATTCTTTTCTTACAGTTCTCTAGGTCAGATGTCTGGCCTGAGTCTCACCAGACCAAAAGGAAGGTATTGGTACCCTGTATACTTTTCTGGAGGCTCTAAAGGAGGATTTGTTTCCTTGCCTTTTCCAGCTTCTGGAGGCTTCCTGCATTCCATGGCTCATGACCATTTTCAAAGCCAGCAATGTCGGGTTGAGTACTCACATTGCATCATTTCTACCTCCTCTTCTGTCTCCCTCTTTTTCTTTTAAGGCTTCTTGTGATTACACTAAACCCACCAAAAAATTCAGTATGATCTCCCCATAAGGTCAGCTGATTAGCAACCTTATTCCCATCTGCAGCCTTAATTCTCCTTTGCCTTGTAACTAAGCATATTCACAGGTTCCTGGGATTAGGAGATGTACATCTCTGGATGGGTTGGCAATATTGTGCATACCACAGCAATCGTCAAAAGTTTGAATTCAACATACAAGTCAGTGGACCCCAAAATAATCATTTCCAATGCAACCAAAGCTGCCACAAATCTAAAACACTTTAATATACAAGGTTTCATTTTCAGTGTTATCAGTTTACAAAACAAACTTTTGTTTTACAGTGCTTATTTCGTCGATCTAGCCTTTAGATAAATTTTACCTGGCCTGCATAGTGATTATTTTATTTTTCCTTAGTTAATGGCAACACGATTTGAAAATTAGGAGAGTTCACATAAAGAAGCCATTTTCCTGCTTGACTGTAAATACTGGGCCCTCATTCCCTTCATGCCAGCCATCTCTTGAGGTTGAATGATGGCCATCCCAATTAGGAATGGGCTTATATATTCTTTAAAGTAAGTTACAGCCTGGCCTTCTTCAGTATAGTGTTTGATTTTGCTACCTGTGAAATTGAAAGTTTTGACAAGAAAAGAAAAAGCATCCTTCTTCGGGCACCTATTTAAAATTCCAATTAAAAAGAATAAAACAGTGTTTAGACTGAGAAAATCTTCCCACATGTTCCATCATTCCCCAATGTAAAAATAAATGCATGCATATATGCATTAATTAATTAATTAATTAATTAAAGATGTAATGGCTATGGGTGAGTATTTAAAAATTTAAGGTAAGAAACAAAAAAAGTAGTTTATATTATTAAGTGACAGTAGTACATCGTATTGGGATCACAATTGGCTGTGAGTGCCAAGGAACATAAGAATAGAAGCTTTAAAAAGCAAAACCTTATTTCTTTCTCCCTTGAAAGGAAGTATGGAAGTGGATTGTCCAAAGCTAGATGGCATTTCACAGTGACAGGGCTCCTGGGTGACTTCCATTCCTTCCACCGCCTCCAACCATTACATCCTTATGCAAGGAAGCCAATAGGAGGACAGGAGGGTAAAAGGGAAGAAGCACTACATGTCTCTTCCATGAACTTCATTGGCCAAAATTCACTCACATGGTCTCATGTAGCTGCAAAGCAGCCTGGGAAATAGCCTTTTACCCAAGTGGCCATGGGCCCAACTGAACAACTCTGCCATGCATGTGCTTTTTATTTTCTTCTAGGTTTGTATTTGTACTTTCCACAATTTCTGAAATGCATACATAATATCTTGATAAAAAGTAAGAAAAGAAAAAGGAAAAATAAAATCCTGTCTGCCTAGCCATTACTTTTGGGGAAAACTAAAGTTGCTGAGGAACTGATTGTGCAGCTCACAGCATAGACTTTATTTGGGGGAAAACTGTCTATCATTTTTAATTGTAATCTTTTATGTAGCTCTTCTTTCTTGTTGTATCTCTCACTTCTTGGAAAGAAGGTGATTATATAATAGAGGTAATTCACACATGAAAGAAAGTACTTATTTAATCTATAAGATAGTTAATAAAGAAGGGTTTACCTAAGATGGAGTTTTTCATAGGGGTGTTTCAGATGGCAGCTCAGGTCCTTTTCAGGTGCACTAATTACAGCAGTTATTTTAAGCTGTAGTGTAGGCACACTAAGTATTGTGTGCTAAAGCTGGGAAGGAAAAAAAAAAAAAAACTATGATTTTACTGTTTCATTCTCTTTGCCCTGAGTTTTTTAAAAGAAAGATAGTATTTCTACTAAATTGCTTATTTCAATGTATAACAAAATGCTTAGAATTTCTTGGAAGTCTTTGAAAAAGAGGGGGCTGAAACTTCTGTTGTACCTGAAATTCTGCTTGTAAGGGAAAAGACAAGTAAAAAATCCCTCCAAATGATTTTTCTAAAATAAAATATAACTAGAGAAATTTCTGACTTTCTAGAAATTAAAGATGTCCTATTTAAAACTGGGGATTTCCTCATCTGGGCAGGGAGTTGGACTGACTTCTGTCAAGTTGTGGTTATCGTCATATATAAATTCAGCTTTTACTTTTCTTTCTATTTACTTCTCATAGTTTACATTTTCTTTCTGTCCACTAAGTAATTGGTGGTAAAAAGTTCCCATATTGTATAGAGTACTGAAAAGAAGTTAAAAAGTAATTAAGAAGACTTTTATGCCAAGAAGGCATTTGCAAATTGTGTTCATGGATTTTGTCTTGTGGAGCACTCAGTGAGATACTTAAGTTTTCAAAGAAGATAACAGTTTCACACTAGAATCATATCTGAATAATGATCTATCCTGGGTCACCCCCTACTGCCCACCCCTCCCTGTTCCTGTTTAATGCCTCATTATCCTTTTTTTTTTTTTTTTTTTTAAAACTCCTTTGGATCCTTCAGGTCTCAACTTAAACTTCAGGTTCCCAGGAAACTGATGCTCTCCTTCCAGTCACCTTCCCCCACGTCACTTCTGTAAGGGAAATTGATATATGCATAGATGACATTGAAAAATAGCTGGGAAAGGACAGATTCTTCAATGAATGCTGTTGTGACAAAGACTTCCATATGGAAAAATAAAATCAGATCCTTACCTTACACCATACACACACACACACACACACACTCACACACACACACACATGTTCCAAGTAAATTGGAAATATAAATATAAAAATTAGAAATTAAAACTCTTAGGAGAAAATATAGGCTATTTTTGTGACCTTAGAATGATTTCTTAATTAGTATACAAAAAGCAGAAGCCATAAAAGCAGATTTTTAATCAAAATTCAGAACCTCTGTTGAAGAAAAATATTATAGACAAGGCAAAGTATATCAAAATGAAATTCACAGAAGAGGAAATCCAACTGGAAATATATATATAAAGAGATGTTCAGCCTCGAGTAAAATTAAGGAAATGGAAATTAAAATAAGGAGGTACCACTTCACATCCATCAACTGGGGAATATATGGAAACCAAAATTCTCATTTGTTTTATGTACAGAGTCAGTTTGGAATCCAGATTGTCAGCTTTTATTCACGTTAAAAATACACAAAAATACATTTTTTTTTTTACAAATGTATATATATAAATACATATACAACCCAACAATATTACTTCTGAATATATACTTTAGAGGAAGACACACACTTGTTTATAAATAAGCATATTTAAGGATACTCATAGTGAAAATAAGTGGGGAATTTCCTAAATATCCATAAAGGAAATAAAATGAGTACATGTTCATTTCTGAAACTTTGGTAATCAAAGAAAAGAAGAATTGAGCATTGTGAAATTCAAGGTAGATTTACCATATGGGCATATGGGTATTTTTGATATATGCTTTGTTCATGTGTGTGTACACACATCCACAAAAAATTATTGTGATAATTCATCCTCCTGTAAATCCTTGTGGAAGAGACCATTATTGCTCACCTATTAGCCCTATCTCTTTACAGTTTCCAGCCTCCCCTGCAGTAAATTTGGGAGCCATAGGACCAGTTCTGGCCAATGAAATGTACACAGTGACGTTTGTAAGAGGCAATTAAGAGCCAGTAGAGCTCCTCTGTCCTCTTTCTCTGCTGTGGCAATCTTGGCATACATGTGTTCCGGATGGGGTGGCTGCCAGATGGAGCAAGGCCACCTCAGCCACACTGCACTTGGTCAGAGTGAGATATGAACCTTTGTCTAAGACAATGGGATTTCAGAGTTGACTTGTTCCTGCATCTCAGCCTAGTTGAACTTTGGTTAGCTCCTATCTCCAAATAAACATACATTTTACAAAATTTTTGAGATAACATATCACTTATCATTATTTCTGTGTCCCTGAAAGTATTTAAATACATTCCCTAATTTTTGAAAATGTAATTTTAATGTTTTTCTTAATATAAATGTAATATATTTATTGCTAGAAAAATTAGGAATTGATGAAAAGTTAAAGATGGTAAAATTGCCTGTAATTCTACTACTCAGAGATAACTAGGGTTGACATTTTAGTAATTATCATCATTCTTAAATATATATTTGTTCTTTGCATCATTGAAGTACATTCAATTTAACATTCTATTTAGTAACTAAAGTGGATGGACCAAACATGCATTTAACACATTCCCAATTGTTGGACATTTATGCAGTTTCCTATATGTCATTATAATTAGGCTATGAAGACATCTTTGAATCAAAGACACACTTCAGACAGAAATTGAGATGGTGAATATCTTCTATAAAAGACTATCTCTTACTTTTAGACTTTCCTTCACCATTTGTAGCTTCTCCAGTGCAGTGATTTTTTAATTCTGTCAGAGTCTACATGACTGCTAAAATGTACTATTAGTTGTCTACTGTGAGTGTAGGTAAGGACAGAATTATTCTTCCCACTTCACTCTTTTCTCATGCTTTAGTCTTGGATTAAGTGCTTCCTTGAAAAGCAAAATATTTTCGTATTTGGACTGTAATTTCTTCCTTTGTGCTCTGAATCAAAACATTAGAAGCTTTTTGACTATATTTGATCTACATATGGACAAGGCTTTTTGAAATTCAGTGTGAAGGCTATCCCCAAACAAAAGGAGACTGCAGCAATAAACCAAGATATCTCACATAAAGAGGGAAGATGAAAATATTCATCATAATGAGCTTATTTTACTTGTAACAGTAACTTACAGGTAAGTTGTAACAAGTGATAAACAGTTCAACCTATCTAATCAATTTTTCCTATTTTGATATTAATGATGTTTGTTATGCAACAGGGTAAATCTGTGGCCAAAAAGCTTCTCTTCCTACTTTTACCTCTTTTTTATTATATGAAATTTTTTCATTGAGTTTTGGTAAAAATTAGTGTTTACAAAGAATGAATCGACATTGGCTCCAACAACTTTTCATACAGAAGTGCAATTTTAAGAGAAAGCCATATTGCCTAATAGGTTTTTTTTTTGAAAAACAAAAAACAAAAAAAAAACAACTAACCTATAGCCCTTTCACAAAAAGACAGGTTGGCGTGCGTGTTTGTTGTTGAATCTGGGATGTCTTTGTTCAAGCTGCATGGAGGAGCTAGCCTTTGAGAGCACCCGTGTGGAGCCTGCTTAGAACTCAATTGCAGTGAAAATGCTGGTCTCTGCCTTTGTCCTTCCTGGTCCCTCCATTCCTTTGCCTTTTCTGTAACCCTGAGCCCTGCTATTCAGGCCAAGTTTATCTCTGCACCACTCCAATAAGCCCCATGCTGCTCTTTGTAAATGTCACTCTTAGAAGAGAATAGTCTTGCATTGGTTTCTGAAAGGATTATTTTTTTAAAAGTGTTCACTAACTGATTTGTCTCTGAAGGAGCATTTGGGTTGGGGGCTGCTTTTTAAAATTTTTTTTATTTTATTGAAGTATATTATTCATACATGAATATACATAAGCAATAAGCATATAGTAAAAGTTGTGAACTTACAAAACAGACATACATAACATCATACAGGGGTCCCATACATCAATCTACCACCAACACTTTGCATTGTGAAACATTTGTTACAAGTTATAAAAGAATATCATCAAAATCTTACTACTAACTATAGTCTATATCTTACAGTTGCTCTATTTCCCCCCAACCCACTCTATTATTTTTTTTTAAATATATTTTTATTACAGAAGTTGTGAACTTACAAAACAATCATGCACATGTGTAAAATTCCCATACAATATCCCTTCAGCAACACACCACACCATGGTGGAACATTTGTTACAGATCGTGAGATAATGTCATCAGACTATTACTACCAACCATGGTCCACAATACACATTTGGCACACTTTTTCCATACACTGGGGGCTGCTCTTTTTTAACCTTTCAGGAGAGCATTTGGAAACAGGGCAGGTGGCCTGTTATTGGCTCAGGAAACTAACTGACTTTTTATGTGAATAAAAAGGGGAAAAAGAATTGGTCTAGGGAGATGCCTCTGCAGGTTTCTTTTTTTTTTTTAAGATTTATTTATTTTATTTATTTATCCCCCCCTTGCTGCTTGTGCTGCTGTGTCCATTCGCTGCGTGTCTTCTCTGTGTCTGCTTATCTCCCCCTTGCTGCATCAGCCCACGGCGCCGCGCGAGCCGGCCTGCCCTCACAAGGAGGCGCCGGGAAGAGAACCCGGGGCCTCTCATATGGTAAACGGGTGCTCTATCCATTGCGCCACACCCGCTTCCTGCCGCGAGGTTGCTG
>JAQZBX010087159.1:0-12899 GCA_029593785.1 Cabassous unicinctus
TTGGGTATGTAGCATGGTATAGCCATTGTGGAGGACAGTTTGGTGGTTCCTCAGGAAGCTAACTATAAATCTGCCATATAATCTAGCAATCCCATTGCCAGGAATTTACCCAGAAGAATTGAAAGCAGGGACACAAACAGATATATGCACACCAATGTTCATAGCAGCATTATTCACTATTGCCAAAAGATGGAAATACCCCAAAAGTCCTTCAACAGATGGATGGCTAAATAAATTGTAGTATATACATACAATGGAATATTACTCAGTTTTAAGAAGGAATGCAGTATTAACACACGGGATAACATGGATGAATCTTGAAGACTTATGTTGAGTGAAGCAAGCCAGGCACTGAAGAACAAATAGTATATGACCTCACTGATATGAATTAAGCAAACTGAGCAGACTCACAGTGCTAAGCTGGAAGATAGGTTTACAGGAGACAGAAAGGGAGAAGAAGGCTGTGAGTTAATGCCCATATGGGCAAAATCTATACGGTGGAAGGGTGTAGCTGTGTAGTGGAGGGGCATGATGGTGGTGAAGTGATGCTATTGGGTTGGGCTGTGCTGGTTTGTGAGGGAGGTAGGGTAGGGAGGGTGGATTGGGCTGTCCATGGAATTGAGGGAGCAGGTGAACTGGGGAATTGCAGGGACGTGGTTGAAACTATAATGTTGGGAATGTTTTTTTACCAAATATGGCAGGGGAGGGTTACTGGTTTAGGATGTTGAATGTGGGAGACATGCAGGACAGGGCGCACCTGGGGCAGGCTTCTAGGGAGTGTGTGAGTGTTCATCTTATCATAATGGTTTGTATCAGTGGGTGGAGATCCACATAATTAGTGGGAAGGTGTTGGACTCCCATCCTGGGGAGTCCTGCTATGTTCTCAAATAGAGGGGTGGGAGTTTCTCCAGAGCATAGGCACTGCCTAATAGGGGAGGGCAGGCCAGTATGTCAAGCCCTCAATGCTGTTGCAAGTACCTATGAATCTTGTTCTTCAAGGAGCGAAGCTTGGTGCTGCTGTGGGTCCTGAAGGGAGTGGTAAGGAGGAATAGAATAGATGGAACATGGGGCATTTTGGGGGCAATGGAATTATACTACATGATCCTGCAATGATGGATACAGGTCATGTTTAATTTCATCAAAATTTATAAAAGTGTGTGGTTCAAAATGTAAATCATAATGTAAATCATTGACCATGATTAGTAACAATGTTTCAATATTTGCATATCAATTGTAATAAATTTACCATCCACATGTAAAATGTTATTAATAGGGGAAAGGGGAAAAGTGGGAGGATGTTGAGCATATGGGAGTCTCCTATATTCTGTATGTGACTTTCTGTAACTTAAAACCTCTTTTTTATGTAACTTTTGTAATAATCAGGGTTATTAGAAACCATGCATGTGTCCCCAGACCTAGTTTTTCTCCCTAGGTCTGGTTTTTAGAATGCTGGTGATAAACCAAGACTAATTTATTATATGACCATCCTGTATGGGAAATGATTGTAACTCTAGGTATCTTTGGTCAACTTTAAGAAATATAGCAGGGGGGTTGGATGTGGCTCAAATGGTTGGGTGTATGTTTCCCATATGGAGGGACCTGGGTTTGATCCCTGAGATCTCCCAGTAAAAATTAAAAAAAGAAAAATATAGAAGGCATGCAGTCGCCAGGCCCTGTGTGCAGGTACGCCATCAGACTCCGCAAGCGGGTGAGCCCCCCAGGCCCTGCGTGTGGGTGTGCCGTCAGGCTCCACTGAGCCATGCAGCAAGATGATGACATAACTGGAGAGTGATACCAGGGAGAGCCGAAAGGAGATGCGCTGATAAACCAGGAACTAAGGTGGTGCAGGTGGTAGGACACCTCTCTCCCACATCAGAGTTTACAAGGATTGAATCTGGGTGAAGATAGAAGAAGGATGAGAAGAGAGGGCAGGAAACAGAAAAAGAGAATTGCTGAGTGAATTGCTGAGTGAATGAACACAAAAACAGCAAAAAGGGGGGACAGGGGAGGGGGGAGGAGGGGTAAAAATGGATAAAAGTAAATAAATAAATAAATAAATCTTTAATAAAATAAAATAAAATATAATTACCAAACATTAAAAAAAACCCTCTTTGAAGACAAAATGAAAAAAATAAGATGCTGGGGGAGTAAATGGAAGAAATATCACTGTACATACAAGACAACAGATCTTACAGTGATGAAAGACATAATGTAAAAAAATTTTATTAATAAGTTTTCATTATTTTTAATTATTCCAATTTTTAAAAAAAATTTTCTTAATTTTCTGTATTTTATTTATTTCTAAAATTATCATTATTATTTCATTTTCTTATTTATTGTATTTGGTTATTTTGTTGGCTTCATTTTTGAAGAAGTTTTGGATCACAGAAGGGGTATAACTATGACAAGGGAGGATCATAGGTGTGGTGTGTCAATCATGGGGGACACATGAGAGGAGGTTCACCTGGGGCATACCTAAAAGGCATATAAATGTGTTCAAGTATTCATGGGGCATTGTCAGAGTGGGTGGAGATTCACAGAATATCGAATTCCCATCCTGGGTAGCTCTGTCACATTCTCTAATGGAACAGCAAGAATCCCCCATGTACAGGAGCAGTGACTAGTGAAGGAGGATGGTCCATTGACAGGCCCTTGATATTGATGACTCTACTTATGAACCTTTACTCTTGAAATTGAAATTTAGCCTAATATTATATGTTGCCTAAGAGTTGCCTCCTGAGAGCCTCCTTGTTGCTCAAATGTGGCCTCTCTCTAAGCCAAACCCAGCATATAAATCCATTACCTTCTCCCCAGCATGGGACATGACTTCCAGGGATGAGCCTCCCTGGCACTGAGGGATTACTACCAAGCACCAACTGGCAATGCAACTGGAAAAATAACTTGACCAAAATGGGGAAAATGTAAGGACAAATGAGTTTATATGGCTAAGAGACTTCAAAGTGAGTCACAGATCATGCCAGAGGTTACGCTTATGTACATCTCAGCAGGATCTCATTGACTGCCATAGTAAATACTACATCAAATAGTGGGACTCCTGAGGGCTCTAGAGACATCCAGACACTATAGGCATGGCAGACAGCTCAGGAATTTGGTGCCCTGCCAGTGGGTCCTACTTGGGAATTTAGGCTCCCTATTGTGACAGAGTTGGACTCAGTTTGGTTTCCCTACACGTGATTCTTCTGCACCTTCTATTTGAACCTATAGTTTGTACTAGAGTTGATAGGTTTATGTCCAAGAGACTTAAATCTTTGGTCTGTCCATGTGCCAGTTGGGCCCTGAATCTCAACTGTGTTGCAACACCTACTCTCCAGTTCATTGGACTCACCCAGGACAGCTAACAAGGAGATGATGATGGCCAATGACCATCCCAAAGAACAAAGAGAGTCTACAACTGCAAGCAAGAGAATCCCATCCATCTGCCCCATGGGATCTAAGCTCCCTTTCAATTAGAGGTGGAGTGGGCATCATGATGCCAGAAACCTCAGGACTGGGGAATGAATAATGGACTAGAATAGACTTACTGTTATTCTACTATAGACTTATTGTGATTCTAGCAATGAAAGACTTATATCATTGTTGTGGAGGCAGTTGCCACTGGAGGTTCTGACAGGAGGGAGAGGGAAAAAAAGGTGTAGTTAGGGAGCATTTTGGGGACTTGGGAATTGTCCTGAATGACATTGCAAGGACAGATACAGGCCATTATATATCTTGTCATATATATATACGACATATATATATATATATATATATATAGTTAATACTAGAGTTGATAGATGTACCTCCAAGCGGCTTAAATCTTTGAGCTGTCCATGTGCCAGCTGGACCCTGAATTTCAACGGAGTTGCAACATCTAAGTATCTTTTAATACTATATATATTTTAAAGCATATAGTTTGGAAATAATAAATTTTTTTATTCACAGATGACATAATGCTGTATGTAGAAAATAATAAGTTCCCAAAACAACTAGATGTAATAAGTGAGTTCAGCAAGATCACAGTTTTAAGAGTCAATATACAAAACTATATTGTAATGCTATACACTTTAGCAATATAATAAACTAAAGCTTAGCAAAGAATTTTAGAAATTAAAATTAAAATAGCATCCAAAAACTTGAGAAACTAAGTGATATATTTAGCAAAATAGGTCAAGACCTATAGGCTTAAAATTACAAAACATTGCTGAGAGAAATTAGAGGAGGCAGAAACTGATAGAGAGAATTTTATGTTGAGAAATTAAAACACTCAATTTTGGTAGAATGTTAATTCTCTACAATTTGGTCCATAGATTCAATGCAATCTCAATCCAAATTCCAGGAAAATTTTTTGTTAAACTAACAGGCTGATTCTAAAATTTTTCTGTAAATGTGAAAGATCTAGAATTTCCAAAACAATTTTTCAAAGGAAGAACAAGGCTGGAGATTTACAATAATTTACTCCCAGTCTTACTGTAAAGCTACTGTATTGAATACAGTGTGATATTGGCAGAAAATCATATAGATCCATTGACATATAGATCAATAAATAGATAAAGAAATCAGACACAGATACAAACAACTATACTCAATTGGTTATAATGTCTTCTCTGGTATGTCCAAAGTCAGTACTTCTTTGTTGATTGTTTCTGATGTTATCTCTTTTTTTATTTGGATAGGCCATCATTTTCTGTTTCTTGGTTTTTCCTTGTAATCTTTTTGTTGCACACTGTACATTTTAATATTTTAATGTGTTTACTCTGGAATTTCAACCCTGAGCTCTCTGTTCCTTAAGTTTGTATCCAGCTAGTAATATAACAGATTTCCTTGAGTGGCAGAATCTAACGAAAACAAACAAAGCAATATAAAGAACATCTTTCATAGTCTTTGCAAATTATCTCTGTGTTGTTGGCTAGTACTCTTCTTCAGAGTTTAGCCCTCCTGCCAAGAAGAACAGCCTATTGGAAAAATGCAGGCTCCTCTCAATTCTTTTTTGAGCATGCATCTTGTCCTAGGTATGAGTTCATGGTCTTAAGATTTCTTCCATTTACAGGGATCTGAATGCCTCCTCTTCTTCCTGTGAAATAGACTTCTTTCCCTTCCAGGTACTCTATTCTATGTCTTAAAACTGGTCGGTAATCTTTTGTTCCAGACTGCTTTGATTTGGTTGTTTCTTACATTGATTTGGCTGTCCACAAGCTGCTTCTCCATCAGGGCAAGTTCTAGAATGCTAACCTAGAGACAAATATCTTGGTTCAGTCCTTCAGACTGTCATAAGCTACATTTCAGACAGGCATGCATTCCAGTATGCGCATAGGGATTACTTTTCTCTCTTCAGAATGGGGCAAGGGACCCATGCTGGGAGTGCAGTCTGACAACACAACAGCATAAGGTAAAAGGAGAAATAGTAAGGGTGCCATAAGCTTTTCCTAATATTTTTAAGTTGCATATTCTTGTTCTCCCAGTTACTGTAATCCTTTAACTATTTTCCAGAACTCTGAGAAAGATGGCTCTGCCAGTGTTTGCTAGTTTGTGAAAGATTCTATGAGAACATAACCTAAAAGCATCTCACACTGCCATCTTGGTCAAATGGAAGTCTTTCTCAGTTAATTTAAACCATACTAACTGTAGTGAATTGTGGAACATCTGGACCCCTATCAAACATTGCTAGTGGGAATGTACAATGGTAAAATAACAACAGTTAAACATAAGCATACTTTAAAAATCTGCAATTCTACTCTTAGATATTTACCTAAGATAAATGAAAATAAATGTCCATGCAAAGACTTGCTTATGAATTTTCATAGGAGTTTTATTCATAATAAACAGCAAACAACACATTTAACAATGATGAGGCAAATGGATAAACAAAAATTGTGATACATCCATACAGTTAAATACTACTCAGCCCTAAAAAAGAACATACTATTGATAGATGTATAATCATGGATGAATTCTTAAAGGATTATGATAAGCAAAAAGCCAGGCACAAAAATTGCTACTATATGATTTCATTTAATAAATCCAAGATATAAAAATCAAATATATAATAACAGAAACCATACTAGTGGCTGCCTGAAGCTGGAACTGGGAGTCAGATTCACTGAGAAGGGACATAGAGAAAGCTTTTGTGTGATACACATATTCTGTCATTGTGGTAGTGGTTAGATGTGTGTATATATTTGTTAACACTCATTGAAACTTACATTTAAAATGGTGTATTGATTGTATAAAAATTAACCTCAGTAAAGTGGAAAAATATTTTTAAAAGGATAAGTCCAAAATATATATCATTGAGCACCTGGTGGGGAGAGAAATGGGGTAAGGGCAGGGGAAAGATAAAAACAACCTTGTAGTGAAGCAGAAGGCTATTAGAATAAGTAGATAGAATGAGATTAGAGGAATCCATCTCTGATTGGAGGAAGCTAAAAAGGAAGTAGGAGTAACAGAGGGCTTATGTAACTTCAATGAATGTCAGAATATGACAAGTTCCTCCCATATGTTTCTCTAAAACACATATCTCTTTGTACCAGATCTATCAAAACATTTTTAGTAACTTTCTGCAAACACGACATGAGGAATAGGAAGTTATTTTTCTGACGAGGAAGACACTGTCCAACAGTACAGCCTGTAATATTGAGGGTGCAATTTTTAAGTGTGAAACATCTTCAGGGAAAGGGAAAAGATTTCAAGATAGTGAAAGATCATGGAAGAATTATTGGAATTAGAATCAGGAATCCTTTCCATACTTTTTACCTGTATGATAATACAGGTCTGCTTATTTCTTTTAAAATGGCAGGACATTTATTTACAGGATATTTTCTTTTTCTACCAACTTTATCTTGTTCTAAGTCAAGAAGCAAGGAGCTCAATGGAGCTAGACCTTGAGTCCTCTTCTCAGTGAAGTGCTGAGCCTCTCAGCCTCCCACTGAAAACTTCCACTCACTACTTTTTTTGTGATGGAACCCCTCTGCAAAGCTAACCCTTTCCTTGGGATCAACTTTCTCTAGACCATCCTGGGGAAGTTAAACGATAACTGTACATAACAAACATATCCTGCATCTATAGGTGCAGCAAAGTGTTTGGTGAATGTCCTTTAAGCTCAAGGGCATTCCGTGTCAATGTCTGGCCATCTCACATAATCACATTGGGGACACAGGAGAGAGGTAAAGTCATCATGGCCCAGAGAAAAGAAAAAACATTTTGGTGAGGTAATAAAGTAGACAGGGTCATTAGCCCAAGGGCTGAGACCCTATCCACAAAGCAGGGCGTGAGAAGGAGCAATCCTTACATGATTGCAACAAGTCTCCTAAGTGAACTTACCACAATCAAACTTACTTCTCTCTGTCTACTCTGTTCTCCCCACACCAGTCCAAGTGATATTTTAAACACAGTTAGGATCGATTCTCTCCCCTACCTATTACCTTTCTGACTACCCATTAGTTAAAAGCCCCTTGCTCTATGAACTCTGAATGATTTGTAGAAATGCTTCTCTCTACTGCCATCTTCTGTCACTCATCCTTCACCCTGTGCTGTCCAGAACACTGACTTCCAGTTCTTTGATGGGCTTTAGTGCTGCCAATTCCCTTGGAGAGCTCCTTTGCTTTTCCATCCAGCTTTGCCTACTTAACTCCAAGTATGAGTCAGTGATCATGCTGTTAGAGAAGCTTTTTCTAATTTCTGGAGACATGGCAGATTCATTGCCAGGTACTATCCAAATACCCTTGAATGGATGCTGTGGTACATTGCCCTGACTCCCCTTCAGGACCAAGGTACACACTCCTTAAGCTGAAATTGTCCTCAGTCAAAGGCAAATGCCTCACATAAGATTGCAGGCCATTTCCAATGATTGGTTGATGCAAAGGTACAAATGCCCAACACCCATGTTTCAACTCGGAACAAAAGGCTGAGATTTCTATGCAACTTGATCACAGGTAAGTCTTTACCCTCACACCTTTATAAGAATTGTTTCAAAGATCACATAAAGACCTCTTATAATCTTATTTTTTTCTAAAATAGAAAGACTATTTGGAATTTTATGTGTGTATGTGAAAAATATTCAAAAACTATACTTGTTAAAATTTTTCTCTTTAATTTTGAGAAAATTGAACTGTTTTCATACTTTCAAATGCCATTTATATTTGTCTTTTAATGAAAATACCAATTTGTAATAGAAATGCATGTATGAATCAAATAAACTTTATATTTTTATAAAATATTTTTATAAACATATTTTGTTTTTAATCACGTATTAATATTTCATTCTTATGTAGTTAAATTTAATAGTCCTTTAGTATCCCAGGCTTTATGTTTTGCTAAGAAAAGCCTAAGTTCATATTCCAAGTTATTTAAAACATGATAAATTCCTATTTGTCACTTTTTACATTTAAATCCATTTGAACATCTTAGAATTTATTTTGTTGAAAGCATGAGCTGCAGATCCATGATTATATTTTTTTCCACATATCCTAAAAATTCAGTACATAATTATGGGGCAAAATAAGGTATGGTAACAGAATAAAAGTTTTTTTCAGAAAAGTCCATGGAACCACAGTACACAGTGAATCCTAAGTTAAACCATGGGCTTTAATTAATAGTACAATTTGAAAAATGTCCTATCATCAATTGTAATAAATGTTCCACACAATGCAAGGTACTGGTGGTGGGTTGGTCTATGGGAATCCTGTAATTTATGCATGATTGTTCTGTAAACCTGCAACTTCTCTAATAAAAGGGGAAAAAATGAAAGGAGGGAGGGATGAAGGGTGAAGGAAAGAGAGTAACTGAGAAAGAGAGGTAGGGAAGGGAAGGAGGAAATGAGGAATTAAGAAAGAGAGATATTTAACTATTTGGTAGCCATTTTCTCATTTCATGCCCACTATAGCCCTATAAGGAATGAAATATTATTGTTCTATTTTACAGCTGAGAAAGAAAATTGAGGGTCAGAGAAGATTACTATCATGGCATGGTCACATAACTGGCAAGTACCAGAACCAGCATTTAAACGTTGGCAGGCTGAGTACAGGATACAAGCTGTCAACAAGAGCAGAAAGGCATCCAGAAAGTCTGTGCAGGGACCTTTAGTTGGACTTTGGTGCTCAGCCAGTTCACCATGTTCAATCATGCAAACGCCAACTCCCACATGAGTACTTGTGGGTGACCTACCTGATCACATTTCTGGGTCTTTAAATCTGTCTCTTCCTGTACACATATCCCTCCTTCCTCAACATGGCTTCTGCCTTTCCATCTCCCTACTGTCCCTAGACATTCTCTGCTGTTTCTCTTAATATCTTTTTCCTTATAGCTTTCTCTATGCATGTCTTTGTCCACTTCTTTCTTTACATTCCCACTGTGATCCCATCTACTTTTCTTTCTTCCTATTACTGACTTTCTGTGACTTTGATCTAGTTTCCTGTCTCAGGTTTTAAGGTCCTCACTTCAACATTTTTTCTGTCTCTATCTGCCTCTCTCACTGTGAACCTCTGCATGGTAAATAAAGTTTAACACAGAAATGGAAAAATGAACCAACTATGGATATCAACTATATCCATTACAGCTTGCTCATGCTGAAATAATAACTCAAGTATTTCAATGGCTTATAGCAACCAGATTTATTTCTCCATCTTGATGCATGTTCATCCTGGCAGGAAGTAGACCACTGATCATTATTATCTGTCTAGAATCCAGCTAATAAACACTCCATCTAGGACATTATTTCTTAGTCACAAAGTCAGGGAAAGAGAGTGTGGTGAAGCACATGCTGGATCTGAAAGCTTCTGCTGAGAAGTAACTCACATTGCTTCCACCCGGCCACATCCGAATTTGACAGAGCATTTCTCCCATTCAAAGAGTTACCTACAGAAAGGACAACTATGAGTGAAGAGTTATTTCCAACTCTATTTTTGGACTCTATCTCTTCCCCTTGATTTTAAGTTAGATAGTTTCCATCAATGCCAAGCTCCAGGATAAGATCATTTAGAATAGTCTGTGCAATACTATACTTGGTGTGATATACAGGAAAGATAACAGTCTATAAAGTTAGTGAAATAGAAGTTTTAATCTCGGCCTCCAAGACAAAATGAACTGAAAAATTGGGAAAGTCCTAAAGTACTATGAGATTCTATATTCTTGTCTGAAAAAAGGCCATAATTATTCTTTCCTCTTGGGGTATTTCCAGAATTAATATAAATAGTCAATATATGTAAATTCCTTCTGCTCTATCTCTTATTCTCTTCCCAAGCAACTATTATAATGACTTTCATTTTTTTTTAATTTTTAAACAATTTATTGAAGTATATCATTCACACATGAACATACATAAACTATAAGTGTTCAGCAAACATTGTGGTCTTACAAAATACCACAAATATCCTGCATTGTTGTGAAACGTTTGTTAACAAATCATGAAAGAACATTGTCAAAGTATTACTACTAATAATAGTTTGAATCTTCCTCCCCTATACATTTTTTTAAGGATTTATTTATTTATTTATTTACTTTTATCCATTTTCACCCCCCCACCCCACGCCTGTTTTTGCTGTTTCTGTGTCCATTCACTGGGCAACTCTCTGTGTCCATTTCCTGCCCTCTCTTCTCATCCTCCTCTTCCTGTCTTCCCTGGGATTCGATCCTCGGAACCTCTGATGTGGGAGAGAGGCGCCACCTTAGTTACTGGTTTTTCAGTGCATCTCGTCTTGGCTCTCCCTTGTGTCACTCTCCTGTTACGTCATCATCTTGCTGCATGGCATGCGGCGCCTGGCAGCGCACCCGTGCACGAGGCCTGGCAGCTCACCTGCTTGCAGGGCCTGGCGGCTCACCCGCTCATGGGGCCTGGTGGTTCACCCACGCACAGGGCCTGGTGTCCCACGTGCCTTCTAAATTTTTCTTTTTTAAATTTTTATCAGGAGGTCCTGGGGGTCAAACCCAGGTCCCTCCATATGTGAGATGGATGCCCAACCACTGAAGCCACATCTGTCCCCCTGTTATATCTCTTAAGGTTGACCAAAGATACCCAAAGTTACAGTCTTTTCCCATACAGGATGGTCATATAATAAATCAGGCTTAGTTTATCACCAACATTCTAAAAACCAGACCTAGGGAGAAAAACTAGGTCTGGGGACACATGCATGGTTTCTAATATAGCGAATGTTTAGCCTACACTGATTATCACAAAATCAGGACAGGGAGAATATTCACAGTATAATGACTTTCAGATAATAGATACTCATATAATCAATTGAATTATATATAAGCCATGATTATATTTAGACTTGTGAAGCAAAATAACATACAAGTTAAGAGTGGACTCTATAGGATAAATCTGATTTAATTCAAATTCTAATTTTGTAATATAGTAGCTGGTTTTAGTAGTTATTACCAACATGAATAAAAACTGAAAGCCATGTCAGTCACATGCAAGGGAAATTAATATTTGTCATGGCTATCATGGCAGATAAGTACATTCATGGCTTATCTTTCTTGCTCTACCTTTTACTTATGATAACAAATTAGAACATTAATGGAAGATATAGAAGAATCACCTAGATGAGCCCTGCCATAAATTCAGATCCACATAATTTTGAAACATAATTTTTAAAAGCTATCTTTTTAAAGCACTAACTTTTGGGATATCAATAGATAAGCAACAGATATCTGGGAAACCATGTCCTCATCCTTAACCTAGAACTCTATCTCCACCCCCAAGGATCAGCCTTACAGGGATTTCTCAGCCTTCATGTGAGAAAATATCATTTAAATAGCCAAACAAGGATTACTGCAGGATTTAAAGAGGTAATAATCCTGTCACTTGAGTGACAGGAAGGAAATCAAGGTTGGAAACTGTAAATGGGGGAGAACAACACTGGAGCTGAGACATTGTGGGATTGGACAAGTCCATGGGTTGCTGCATCACAGCAAAGTGAAGAAGGCATCTGTGGGGCCAGGAAGGGAATCCATGAAGAAAGAGATGAATATCTGAGGGGAAAAAAAGGAGTTATAAAGTAGAAAGAGTAAAGGAAAGGGTCAGCAGGAAGATAAAGGATGAAAGTAGAAGGAAGAAGGCAGCAGGTGAAGTGTATGACAGGATTAAAGAATGTCAAAATATTGCACAGATGCTGGAAAAAAGGAAAGAAATAGATCCATCCCTAGAGGCTCAAAAAAAGGAATGCAGCTCTGATGATACCTTGATTTTACCCAGTGATTCCAGGGTTTAACTTCTGTCTTACAGAACCTATAAGATAAAAATATGTATTGATTAAATCACCAAGTTTACGGTACATTGTTACAGCAGCAGAAGACAACTAATATTGTAAAGGCCTACACAACACCAGCCTGACCCTTTGTCCTTACATTTTCAATAAATCTTATCTCCAACCCTGCTTTGAAAAGTCCCTGTATTAGTCAGCCAAAGGGGTGCTGATGCAAAATACCAGGAATCAGTTGGTCTTTATAAAGGGTATTTATTTGGGGTAGAAGTCCACAGTTACTGGGCCATAAAGCATAAGTTTCTTCCCTCACCAAAGTCCATTGCCATGTGTTGGAGCAAGACAGCTGCCGACGTTTGCCAGGGTTCAGGCTTCTTAGGTTCCTCTCTTCCCGGGGCTCCGTTTCTCTCCTGGCTCAACTCCTCTGTTTCCTCCACAAGGTCAGCTATAGACTATGAGGCTCTCTAGGCTTTGCTTCTCTCCACAGGGCCAGCTGTGAACTCTCAGGTGAATGGCTCATCTCTCCCCAGGGACCCAGGATAAAAAATGACAGAGCTCTCTCTTTTGCGTGTCTTTTGAGTGAGTGTGCGTTTATATTGGCCCACCAAGGGGGCAGGGACTCAACCTGAGTCATGCCTTCCTGATATGGTCGAAT
Organism: Cabassous unicinctus; assembly: GCA_029593785.1. Taxonomy (NCBI): domain Eukaryota; kingdom Metazoa; phylum Chordata; class Mammalia; order Cingulata; family Chlamyphoridae; genus Cabassous; species Cabassous unicinctus. The sequence continues at coordinate 12,853 of JAQZBX010087159.1, forward strand.
CAAAGCCCTAATCTAATCTAATCTAATTTAATCAAGGGCTCCTCAGC
>JAQZBX010087160.1:0-12907 GCA_029593785.1 Cabassous unicinctus
ATCTTTTTTGTGGATTCCTCCTTCTCTATTCACCCCTTAAGTGTTGATTTTCATCGATGATTTTGTCCTCAACCTTCACTGATCACTCATCTTGGTTGGTCTCATTCACTCTCATCAACCACCATACTTTTGTGAATGGCTCCCAAATGTATGTCCTCCTTCCAGATCTTTCCTATACTCCAACCCTAAATATTTTACTACCTAATGAGCAGCTCCACCTGGCAATCCCCAAGTATGTTAAGCTCAACATTTATTAGTCTATTTATGTTGCAGTAACAAACAACCCCAAGATTTTAGTGGCTTACCATGTGGAAGTTTATTTCTCATTCATCATGAGTCTACCTCAGATCTGGATGTCTCTCTGTATGGTGACTTCAATTCATACTCAGAGACCCAGACTGCTCAAATCTTCTAGCCCTGCTATCTCAAGCTGAAGCCTCCTCCATGATCCATACAGTAGTGTAAGGACTAAGTGAAAGGTCTCACACTAATAATCAAATGCTTTTGCCTAGAAATGACACATGTCACTTCTACTCATGGTCCCATGCAACCACTAGAAGGATAGGAATTTCAGTCTTCCAAATGTTTCAAATGAGAGCATGTCTATGTCTTCCAGAATTTCTGGAAATGATCTCATCAGCATAGCTAACCCCATGTCCACAACCCAAATGTACTCTATCTCAATAAATGTTACCAGCATCCACCTAGTTATTTAAGCCAGAAACATATTCAGTCCTGGTTCTTGTCCTTCACCCTCACATCTAATTATTCAAGTCCTATAGATTTTACTTCCTTAAATATTGCTTTAATCAGGTCCCATTTCTCCATGACTGTTCCCATTATTTTACTTTAGCCTCTCTCTGCTCATTTGCAAACCCATGGTCTCCTAACTGGTCTCCTCTACCCAGAGTCTTCCTATATGTGTCACATCTCAGGGAGGCTTTTCCTCATCATCCAATCCAAATACTCTCCTACTCCACCCACTTTCTAGTGCCCTCTTTTATGTTTTCTTCAGATCTCTTATCATTATCTGAAATTATAACTATGTCTACTTGTTCCCATCACTACTGCCACAGCCACACACAGAGATACACACCAGAATGTGAGTTCCTTGAGATTAGGGACTTTGGCTTATTCAGACCTTTATCTCCAGCTCCTGAAAGAGTGCCTAGCACAAGGTGGGTCCTGAGTTTATATTCATGGAATGAATGTGTTTTTCATCATGAAACCCAAGTGATTCTGTTAAACCAATATGACCCTATAATTCCTCAACTTAAAACTCTCCAGCGAACTCTGAGAGTATTCCCAATAAAATTCCTCCTCCTTAGCAAGGTTCTGAGACCTTCCAGGGATTGCCCTTGCATATTTCTCTGGTTTCACCTTGGACTACAATTCCCTAATTCCCAAAGAGGTTTTCTCCCTTAATAGATTAACCAATTTTCCCTCTGCCTATAAAGCACTTTCCCAAGATAGCTCCTCCCTTTGCCTGCTGAACTCCAATTTGTCCTTCAGGATTTGGATCAGGCAATGCTTCCTCCTACTGGGCCTTCTGCTAGACCCTAGGTATGCAGCCAATAGTCACAGTGCAAGACTGTTTATAACTGTAAACATGACCTTGTCCTGTGCTGGTGGCAGTATTAGGTCTAGAACCTAACTCCCAAAGCTAGTTTAAAGCATTGTTCATGTAGAATGTTATTAGGGTTATGGTTAGGTTTTTTATTGTTATGCCTACTTATCCCTGATCTAATGGCTTTCATTAGCAGAGCTGCCTGAAAACTCAAAAGTAAACAACAAAAGCCTTTGAGTAGCCAAATTGGTGTCACAAAGCTGATATTCTTTATTTATAGACTAGTCCCCAAGGCCCTCTCTCAGAACCTATTTATAGTACATTGTACTCACATTTTTTTTCTTTATTTTTAAAGAAGTTTTAAGATACCATTCTAACCAGCTCGTCTTCCTGGTTCCCAGCCCACATGATGATAGTACCAACCAATCAACAACTGTTTTATTAAATACTTATGACACACAAGACACTGCAATAAACTGAGTGAGATACAAGACAGTATAAAACAGTCCCCACTCCCATTGCCACCACTGCACACCTTTAAAGAGGTGCCCCAAATAAGAAGAGAGGATACTGCTAGAGGCAAATACAATGTTGAAAGCAAGAAATGAAAACTGACTTTTTCAACTAGGGAGAATACAAAAAATATATATAAACATCAGGAGTAACAACTTAATAAACACAGCCATTTAGGGCTACTTATTGAAGAGATGAAAAATGCTACATACCCAAAGAACCTCTGAAAGTATTCACTGCCATGATAACTGATTTAGTCCAATGGGAAGGACACTCAGCTTAGAGCTGAGGCTTGAAGGACACTCATCTTGATTTCTGTTTGTCTAGCTGTACAGTCTTCAGAAAGTCATGTCAGCTCTCTGAGCTTCATTCTCTTCCTGTCCATTATGAGTGAGTTGAACTAGATGATCTTCATTAAGAACCTCCCAGGTCTAAAATCCTATGATTTTATGTTCAAAGTTCTGACCTTGGGCCAGCAAAATAAAGTTAAAATATATTCACCGTAGTCTGATTTAAAAAGCAAGCAAGGATGGGTATCATAGTTTAGAAGCATTTATATAGCAAAATGACCACTTTTTTTTAAGTTTTGTGACTTAGCAGGATAAGTTTCATTTATGTGGAAAACCTACTTATGTGGAGCACTTCTATCCCCTATAGTGCTGGCTCAGTGAGAATTTCACAATATTATTTATTAACAGTCCAGCTTTGGCTGATGAAAATAGTACAAGGCCAAAGAGACAGGGGATTCTCCTTCCCCTGCAGTTTCTATAAAAATGACAGGCAAATGGGGTAAATCTGTAATTCCCAAAGAGCAAGTAGGTGATGCATAAATTACTCCATCAGGAAGACAAGTTTTACAGGGGTGTAGCAGTCAGTTTCCAAAGGAGATGGATAGATACCACTGCCCTCTACCTGACCACATCCCACTACACTTCCTTTTACTCTGGGCAAGGCTCAGTTGTGCTCTGATATAAGCTGAGCTTCCCAACAAAAAGTAATAGGTAACCAGTACAGGGTGTCCAGATGGACACCTGTCCAAATGGCTGTAGGAACCACTCTGTGACTTAGAAGTGACCAAGAAATTAGATGCTGATTGTGTTGGGTCTATCTGAATCGAAAAGGATGACCAAGCCCAGAGAGACTGATCACATCAGTGCCCCAGTTGAGGCAGAAGAGAACTGATTCTTTAGCAAGTTCACTCATTACTTCATTCATTCATTTAACAAATATTTTTAGGCCCTACTATTTGCTAGGAATTGTTTTAAACCCAGGAATTTAATGGTGGGGAAGAAACAAGACATGATCCTTGTCCTCATGTAATTTACCTTTGTAAAATTACAACAGTCTTAAAAGCTACTGAGAATTTATAATATCCATAATATTTTAGGAGAACGGGTAGTATTAAAGGAGGATGAGGGAAACCGGGAAGGATTTCTTGAAGAAAGGACATTGGAACTGAGAACACAAGCATTAACCTCCAGCTCTTTATTTATGGCAGCCGATTAATTATTTGCCATCCTATATTGATGTTCCGCAACTGAGTGTGCACAAGCTCATGCAGACAAGTGTACTGCACACATGAAAAGTCACCACAATACATGACAAAGTTTCCATACTGTCAACTTTACTCAAAATCTATTAAAAAAGAAATTTTATTATATTAATACAAACAGAGTTATTATGTCAGGGAACCAATATTTGAGCTATTAAAAAAATACCAAACTTCTAGAAAATTCTACACTTCAGTACAGCTGTTTCGGGCCATGCCAAAAGCCTCTAATCACTTTCATCTGCTGTTAGGGCTACTTCAATAGAACACTGTGAGAAATTATTGGTGGATCGTTGATAAACAGCACCTCAGAGCTGATTAGGAATTTTTTGATTGCTGAGCTTTGTGACTTAATGGGTATATGTTCATTTCTAATAGTAGTAATAGCAGTATCCCTAGGACTGGGTTGCCCCTAGCATTAGTAAAAAGCAGAATTTGATCTGAGCTCCACCACTTACCAGCTGAATAGGTAGACAAGCTATTTAAATTGCCTACATTTTTAGGATGAGGTTAATGAAAACATCTACCTCTTAAGCCTGTTGTGGGAAAGAAATGAGATAATATGTGTAAAGAAAGGTGCCGGGCACTATCCAAGCACTCCGCAAGTCTTAGCTATTTTTTAAATTATTTTCTTTCTTGTTGTTGTTGTTAACTCCACATTTTTCTATATCCTGCCATAGGAAGGAAAACAAGTCAAAGTAAGTTTACGGTTGAGCTTCTGTGAGTAATAAAATCATCTGTCTTCAATTGGAATCAAACCCAAAATCACCAACAATTTTACTAAGAAAAGAGGGCCCTATGGGGGAGGTTGCCATCATAATTTCCTTTTAAAGTGCTTTATGATCTCCCTTTATGTACTAACACAAGTCAGGCTAATCCATGTTGAGTTTCTTGAAAGAAAGAATTATATTCCCCAAGCAAGGAATGGGGAATTTGGCCTCTTGAAGGAGCTCGACCTAGCATGGTTTATTGTTTATGGTTACCTACCTCTCACTTCTTTCACTTTTTCGGAGTAGCTTACCCAAGGGGTAACTACTCTCTGGTTTTCTATAATCCATTTTCTGGAGAAAAGCAAATCATCCTTAGCCATTTAATTCTCACTATGAAACCCAAAGTGCCAGCGTACGCCTTAGAGCCGCTGTCCTATACGTTTCCTATATCTTAGATATGTAGGTGTCTTTTCCTCTTTAAAAACTAGTTAGTTCCTCCATTTTTTTGAAGACCCAGGTACCTGAGCACTTAATCTTCTTAGCTAGAAGCACAATAGCTTGTTTGCAGACCTGGTAAGAAAGAATATAAATATTTTGCCCTAAAGGCAAACTTAACATTTAGTTCAACTGCATGCAAATAATTTAATCTTTTCTTTTATTTTTCTTAGCTGCTCAAAGGCAGGCACATTCTCTTTAGAGATTAGCCAGAATGTGATGGTTTAATTCACATTTACTTACACGCCTGGCGTAACATTCTCATGAATGTGCTTTTGAACATTCTTCTTAAATGTAACTCTAGTCATTTTTGCTGAGAAAAGTGCCTATGAGTCCATTCATTACAGCAGGGGCCCAGAATACTGGAAAATGTGCAGATGAGTGGCTGGGTTTCCCAGTTCAAAACCCACTCAAGGAGGAAATGACAAGGTCACACCGGCACCAGCAGTAATGGGCAATGGGAATCACAGCCCAGTGGCTTGTCTGCATTTTTTCTGATGGATGGTGATAAACTTTGGCTGAGTGGGAGCAGAAGAGGTTCAGTGTTGCAGCTCCACTAAGGTCATTGTATTTGCAAGTTTCTTGGGAGCTGTTAGTTCTGCTGCTCTTTGAGGCATCATCAAAGCCTGCCCCCTGAAAACTGTGCTGTCAGTATAGTTTGCCTTCCATTCTTCCTCTTTCCTTAATCTTTGTTATTTACAGCTAGCAATTTACATTCATTAATAATCATGTCAACAACCAAAGAGTGCTGCTATGTAGAAGGCACTGTTCTAAATGCTTTCAACGTAGCAATTCATTTCATCCTCACAACAGCCCAGTACATAGGGATTATTGCTGTCATCCTCTTTATAGATGGTACTAAGGTCCAGAGAGTTCAAGTAACTTGTACAAGATCACAGAGCTAGGAAGTGCAATTGGTACAATGTGGGCAAATGCTACCTGAGAGAGATGATGGAACTTATTTCAAATTTTTGTAGCCAGGGGGGTACAAGCAAGACCTTCCAGGCCATTATTGTTTCCTTAAGTTCTCCAAAATCTCACAATGACAGAGTAAATGTTTTATAGGCATCATCCAAAAGTTAATGGTAAACAAAGAACTTCTATTACCAAGAGGGGGAGCAAAAGTGCTATTTGGGAACAAGGGGTCTATTAATGACCCAGAACCTGAAATCTTCTCTCTTAGATGGTCACCAATATGTATATAGCATCCTTTAGTGTTGAGAGCATCGGAATTTGGATTCAGAGGTGTTGAACTGTATATTTGGTTATATAACCTTGGAACAGTCACTTTTACTTTCTGAGCTTCAGATTCTCATCCAGTAATGAGCCATACCTAACTCATGGCTCATGGAATTGCCATCAAGGTTAGGGAGAGACACTATGAGAAAATGTTTTATAAACTGAAGAGTGTTATGAAAATGTGCTATCATTTTGATTTATTGAAATGTGCTTATCCTGTGGGTTGTTTTACTAAGGAACATTTTATGCACAAATATAGGATTTCTTGCTGGCACTTCCTAAGGGAAAAGAGTTTCAGTTACTTTTGTACGTTTTTCCTGTTACACTCTAAGAGATCATAGCTTGATTATGGTGTAAGCTCTTTACTCAGTCCTTAACCAGAAACCTCTCACTATTTCCATTTCTAATATTCCAAAGAAATCTTCTGTCTGGCAATATAAACCAGACTCTGGACATCTCTGTATCATCAAGATGGGTTGAAAGTGCCCACCTATTACAGAATGATAGAGGTGATTGAGGTGACTAAGCTGAGTAAGCTGGAAGCCTGGGAAGAAAGACGAAAAAATTTTCCTCTAAATTTCACGTGGTTCAAAAATATATAATCATGACAAATCATGGATATTCAAAAAAATAAAATTTCACTTGAAATTGGAGACATTACAGATGGTTTTGTAAAGTTAGTAGAGCACCTAAAAAAGGATTTTACAGAAAGCTAAGCAAATGTGAAGTTTCCTTGGAATCACTGGAAAGCAGAATAACTCTAGAAGTCAAAGCATATTTTTTTCTTGGATCAAAATTACTATAGATCTATAGACTTAAAGCACCAAGGTTAGAAGTAAAAAGCTCTGAAACTCCATAGAAAATGATGGGGAAAAGTAGATTAAGTTACCAGCATTTGCTAAAATCTTCTCAGTTCCATTTCTCCATTAACCCACTTTTACCTTCCCTTAACCAGGCAATCCAGGAAAGTTGGGTAATATTATGGAAAGAGCATGTTTTAATGTCCAACATACATGGGTTCAAATCCCAGTTTCAAAGCTAATTGGCAAGTCTTTCTAGCCTGAGTTCTTCATTTGTAACTTTGGAGTAATAAAATTGCCTCAACATTTTGTTGTAAGGATGGAATGAGATAATATAAATAAAAGTTGGCCTGGAGTCCTCAATAATAGTTGGCCCTTTTAAGCCTGTTTGTATAATCAACCCCACCCCAACCTCTTTCTATACTGCAATCTATTCCAGTCTGTCTGGCATTTGTGGCATGGTATCTCACTGACAATTAGCATTCTTGCTTAAAAGTGGGGTTTTGACTCTTTAAAACCCCTCAAAATAGCATAAAACACAGCTTGTACTCTACCACTAAATTTTGGTTGATACTTTTAAAGCATATTCTCTCTGTCATGGTAAGACTGGAAAATTTAAGGAGACAGAGATGGCCTGGAAGATCTTGCTGGTCTCCCCATAAGTCAGCTTTAAAGGTGAGCTATTTTCTAGTTTGTCTCAGAAGCCACTCACAGATCTGACTTTAATAAATTTGGCCCAATAGATTTCAATTCGTTTATAATTCTCAACAGGTCCTCTTTGTGAAATGAATGCCATAAATAGAGAAATTTCTAGAATGATAGTTGTAATGACAAATATAATTAACCTATTGAATTACTTTCACTTGATTTTCAGAATTGTTTTGGAAACAATTAGTTAACCTTTGTTTCACACGACTATTTTATTTGTGCTGTTTTGTTGCGGTTTTTATTGTTTCTTTCTATTTTCTGTGCACCATTACCATCAAGAGCTGGAGGGCATAAAAAAAGATTCTGTCTTTCACATGTTAGACCCAATGGAGAAGAATAGCCTAGAAATTTGAGGGAAAAAAAAACAATATTATAATCAGATATTATAAAAAGCCATAAGCTACAGAAATGTGAACATATCCCTGTGAATTCTCTTATTCTGACAGAAGATGAAAGCTCACCAAACACCTTGGTAAGAACAAGTAAAAGAAAATCACTTGAGAGGATGCTTTGCTTTAAATTAAATGTTACTGCTGTCCCTACCAATCACAGAGGGAAAGCAATCGAACAGGTGTAAAAATCTCTTTTTATAATTGGTCTGCAATGAGCAATTTGATATGAAATGTCATGATTCACACCGCCAGCACCCAGATTTGAAGCCAAATTATCATTCTTGTTAAATAATCTTCTCATGGAACCTCATGCCACAGCATTAAGGGTATCTGGATATTCTAAAACAAGAGGATAAATTCTCGGGATAGTCATTAATGTGGCTTGCCCCTTATTTCTGCTTCCAGGTAGCATTGCATGTGGTAGATTTGCACATCCTGGTTGGGTGAGGCCCGGTGACTCATGGCCCCTGTGTTATAGTGGAAGCAACGTGTCATTATTTCCAGGCTGAACATTTAGTTGCTGGTGGGGTGAGAAATGCTTCAGAGTCCCCATTTCCCTTAGTCAGTAAGCAGCAGCATCTGGGATAGTGGCTGCTCCATCACCCTGGGTCCCTGAGTGACTCCCACAAATTTTGGAGGCTCTTTGCCAACCTACGGGGATGGGTATTCTCCCTTGAATGCTAAGTTGTTTTTTTTTAAAATCTCCCCTACTGAATTGTAAGCATGCTGAAAGCAAGGGCCAGATCAAATTCATATATATATTCCTCATAATTCATAGAGCCTTGTAGACCGTAGAAACTCAATACTATTTGCTGAATCACTAAATATCTTTATTAACAGTTTCCGACCCCATGAAGTATTAGATATATTTTAATAGTTTACAAAATATATAGCTATATTTTCATATTTTACAAAATATGCATTCTCCTGTTATTAAGATATTCTTTCTATGTAAGATTATAATTGAATTGTCTTTCTGTGTAAACCAAGAATTTTCCTCTTTGGCCAAAAATATGCAGGTTTCCCAATATATAAGGGCAACACTGAAAAAAGACAACTATATTTTTATCACATTTGTGAGGAGATTTCACATGTTAGGGTAGACACACTGACTCCCTACCATGCAAATTACTGTGCATTATTAGTGAAAGGACAAGACTCAATCTAGCTTTTCACTATCATGGCACTCTACCCATTCTGGCATGGAATAGGCTAGCTGGCCTAAGTGGTAATAACATCAAATAATGGCCTGGCTGAAAACAATTATTTCCCACATCTCTTGGTTCTTTTTTCCTTAGTGGCTATTTTTGTTTTGACCAATGGTGTCTCTTTATGTTGTGAAATGAACCTTCTAAATTTGGACATTGCTTTCAAATAAACACAACTTCTTTATTCCCTGTCTGCTTTTACTGTTTTACAATGTTAACAGACCCAGCAATTCCTCAGGTATAAAACTCTTCTAAGCACTTGGATTTGTTGAGTGTATTCCTTGTATTTTTTAGCTGAGCATTAGACTAAAAGATCTTCAGTTAAGATACCCTTTTTCAAGTAATTTGTTGATATATTTGAGTAGTTATCTTCCCCTCTTCCCCCATAGAATTCCCTGTTTTAACAAGCACAGATGCAGATGCCATTTTATTTACTCAAGCATTTTGTAATAATTTCAATATAGTTAGTCAGCATTTAGAAACGTAATCTTCCAAAAGACTTGTGCTTTTATTTCTTATGCCATCGTAAATATTCATTATTATTGGTATTCCATGATTCCTCTTTTAATTCTGTTAGTAAAAAAAAATTTGTATTATGAAAACCAGGGGAAACTTCCTTTATGATTTCTATTGCCTTCTCTATGACTCCTCCAATTTTTCTTAAGCCTTCCTTACAAGGATAATTAACACAACTGACTGAAATATATTCTGTGCTCAAATTCTCCTGTTTGTACATCTTTCAAGAGTAAACAAATACTACTTTCATAATCCACCTTTCCTTCTCTGCCTCAGAGGAATTAGAAACCCAACTCCCTTTTCAATAACAAAGTATTTGTTTTAACTTGGATACATAAAATAAGAATGTTGAAAAACTTTCTTACTCTCTACATTTTGAAATTTTAATTAAAATGTCTCAGCTGATCTATCTGCTAATGATTATTTGGACAATGATGCAGAGAATCCTTTTTCTCAAAGGAATGAACACCTTCTAAGCCAAGAACAGCTTTGGGTCCAGATGTTACTGTTGTTCGTTCTCACCATTAATCACCAAGCATTGCAGTAGGACCCACCATGGATATTATTCAAACAGAGACTCAATTAAATTTAGAGGCAGTCCATTTAATCTTCATCAGCTCAAACAATGGCAACTGCATTTTTCTCAAGCAAATGTTGGGTCAGAGAGGAGAAATTTCAGAGATTCTCATTTCACTCAATATTGTTATAAAGTAACCGGATTTACAGTTTGACTTTGGACAAAGGAGAACCACAGTGTTTTGCTAGAAGGCAATTCTAGGGGGAAGATGGAGCACACTGCACCAGTAAGCACAAGTTGTAGTCATATTGTGATAAAAAGAGAAAAAGATTCCTTTGATCCCTAAAATGCTGTGATAACTTAAGAAAGAAATGAAATGTTCTGTTTGGATGTGGGGCAGGGAAAAGAGGTAGGGAAGGGGACCCCAAATGCAAGAAGGAAGAAGAAACACATCTAACACATTATTAACTTCATCTATACCACGGAAGAAGCTAGTTAGAAGAAAGCCTGTGGACATGAAGAATGAGGCATCTATAATTAAGCCCACCATTACACTGCTAGAGACCTTTCTTACTGTGGTTATGAGATTGGCATTTTTTTAAAGGTAGGGTAGAAACAGAGGGAGTGCTAACAGGGAGACTTTATCCATTAGTTATCTCATGACTGCTTACTCCAAGTGTCTCAAATGGTTAATAAAGCATTATTGGGAGAAACAGATGTGGCTCAAGCAGTTGGGCTCCTGTCTATTGTATAGGAGGTCCAGGGTTCGATTCCCGGGGCTCCTGGTGAAAGGCAAGCTGGCCCATGTGGAGTGCTGGCCCATGTGGAGTGCTGGCCCACACAGAGTGCTGTCCCGCACAGGAGTGCTGGCCCACACAGAGAGCTGGCACAGCAAGATAACACAACAAAAAGAGACACAGAGGAGAGACAATAAGAGACACAGCAGACCAGGGAGCTGGGGTGACACAAGAGATTGAGCACTTCTCTCCCACTCCAGAAGGTCCCAGGATCAGTTTCTGGTGCCGCCTAAAGAGAAGACAAGCAGACACAGAAGAACACACAGCGAATGGACACAGAGAACAGACAGCGAGCTCAAAACAATGGGGGGGGGGATAAATAAATAAATAAATCTTTAAAAAAAAACACATATATAACACCTATCAGTGCCAGTTTCAGATACTGTTTTGAGGACATTTTATTAACTTTTTCAACCCTCACAACAAACCTGTGTTGCCATAATTATCTCCATTTTTCAAGTGAGGAAACTGAGCCACCGAGAGGTTAAGTAAGTTTTACAAGGTTACAGAGCTAGCAAGTGGCAGTTAGGAATCCCACCCAAACTGTCTTGCTCCAGAATTCTACTCTTGCCCATTTCTTATATTGTTTCTCATTTCCATGAGCATTCTTTGAGTCTTCACTATGTGATGATGAACAAGACACAGTTTCTGCTTTCCAAAAGCTGGAGATCCAGTCTATGAAGGATATAAACCCAGACTGTGGTGCCTACAGAATGAGTCATTCATCCTGTCCAGGAGATCAGGAAGGTCTCATCATCTGGAAGATTTGTTTTGTAGAAATGAAATTTATAGACCATAACTTTGAGTTCCACCCATGCCCCTCTGTCCCTCTGGCTAAGCTCCACCTGACAGAGGAGATGACACCTAGGCAGGACCTTCTCATTACATCTCTCTGCCATGGACTACTACCATTTAATCCACCCACATCTACTACACCCTTTATAGTCTGTTCTCCAACCAGAATCCAGAAGGATCATCTCAAAACAAAAAACCAAGCATGAAAACCCTGCTGAAAATCCTTCAATATTTTCCCAATACTGTTAGGGAAAAAAAAAACTTCAGTGCCATGACAGAACCCTTCAAAGGCCGCCCATTCACCAATCCCACCTATTCCACCACACTCTCCCTTGTTTTATCTGGTCAGGCAACTGAGCCTTTCTTTTAGCCTGCATTCTTGCCATGCCCCCTCCTACCGCAGGGCCATTGTACACACTGCTCCCTCTACCTAGAGAACTCGTCCTAGAGGGGTTTCTAATTATTATCAAGCCCTTTCTCTCTTTTTTTAAAGTGCATTACTTAATTTGATTTCTGTAGCCATTAGATTCCCCAAGTAATCCCAAGCATTTCTTCCTTGGGAGAGACTTTTACCTTTCTAACCAAATAAATCCCTCTCCTTTAAGCACGTGTTATATGCCTCTCTTTTGTAACACCTGTCACAGTTGCAATATTACAACCGTAAGACACTTGAGGCCAAAAACGGTGTCTGCTCCTGCTCACCATTGTATCCACATTGCCTGAAATGGTATCTGGCCCATAGTAGATGGTAAAATTATTGTCTGAATCATTGAATGACAGAATAGCAATCCTAGAAGAAAGAAACATGAGCAAACTCAGAGAGGCAAGAAAGGGCATGGATATATAAGGAAGAGTGAGTAACTCAAGAGAGCCAGTTAGAACTAGAACTAGAACAATGCAGAAGACAGGACTGAGCATATAGGTTAAGGACAGACCATAAATGTCTAGGAATTCAAATCAGCATAAAGAGTATGGGTTTTCAATGCTACAGGCAATGGACAGCCTTTGAAAGATTTTTTTGAATAAGAGAAACTGAATCAGATAACAACAGTCTTAGACATGGCTGCACATTAGATTCATGTGGAATGTTATTAAAAATTT
>JAQZBX010087161.1:0-12903 GCA_029593785.1 Cabassous unicinctus
AATGAATTCAAGATTTTTTGATGTGATGAAATGAATATGTTTTATATTTGAGAAAGATACACTTTTTCTTTTGGAAGCCAGAGGGCAAAATGTGATAAGGTGAATTATGTATTCCATGGGAAAAAAATCAAACAATCAAAACAAATAAGCAACAACAACAACAAAAACATGTTCTTCAAGTTAATCTATTAATCTGGGTTTGTAAATAGCACCTTTTGAAGATGTTATTTTTAATTAAACTGTAGTCCAAGTGAATGAGGTTTCATGAAGAGAAAACCATTTGAAGGATGGTGACTTGAAGGCAACAGGACCTGCAGCCCGGTGCCGCAGGGGTTCTGATCCAGACAAGGCAATGCTTTCTTCCTGAAGACCAGCTACTGGCGATCCTTGGCTCCTCTGCCTTATGGCAAGGCACATGGCGATGTCTGCTGGTCTCTCTGTTCCCTTCCGGGTTTTGTTGATTTCAGCTTCTTGCGCCTGTGGCTTTTTTTCCTTCTCTTTCTGTATTCATTCCGTTTATAAAGGACTCCAGTAATAGGATTAAGACCCATCCTGAATGAGTAAGTCTTGAAGTCAGGTAATATAGCTACTCCAACTTTGTTCATTTTAAAATTGTTTTGTTTATGCTGGGTCTTTTGTATTTCCATATGAATTTTAGAATCAGCTTTTCAATTTCTAAAAAGAAATTTTAATTGAGTTTGTGTTGAATCTAAATATCAATTTGACAAAATTCCATATCCATTTTTAAAAATTTTATTGAAGTATATAATTCATAAAGGAACAACATAAACAATAAGTGTATAGTAAAAGTTGTGAACTTACAAAACAGACATGCATATCATCATACAGGGCTCCCATATATCACCCCACCAACACCTTGCATTGTTGTGAAACATTTTTTACAAATTATGAAAGAATATCATGGGGAGCAGGTGTAGCTCAGTGCTTGAACACCAGCTTCCCACATATGAGGTCCCGGGTTCAATCCTTGGCCCCGTTTCCCTCCCCCCACCCCAGAAAAAAAAAAAGAAAAGGAAAAAAAGCATCGTCAAAATATTACTATTAACTACAGCCAATATCTTACATTTGGTGTGTTTTCCCCCAACCCACCTGATTATTAACACCCTGTATTAGTATTATACATGTGATACAGTTCATGAGAGAATATTTTCATATTTGTTCTGTCAACCTCAGTCCATCTACCACAGGATTCACTGTGTTATATGGTCCCATGCTTTGTATAATACATTCAAAGTGTACACTCAGTGGCTCTCATTTTCATCACAGAGTTGTGCTGTCATCACCTCAATTTTCAAATGTTTTCATTATTCCAAAAGGAAAAATTTCATACCCCTTTTTACCCACCTATAGTTGTCCCTCAGAATTGAGATACCATCTTCTTTGCCTTTGCTGCAAACATATTACATACTACTGTAAACTATTGTTCATAAATTAAATTAGTTGTAACTTTCCCGTGTATCCCCATATTCTTGACACTTTATAAAAGAAGAACATTCTTATATTTATACCACTAACCACAATCTCCATCCACCACCAAAATTACTGTTATACAATCCCTAGATTATTCTCTAGCTACCTTTTAATTGACATTTGCGTCCACAGACTTTCAGCCACAATCACATTTATAAATCAGCAATTAGTATTATTCACTATAATGTGTTACCATCAACTCTATTCATTTCTACACTTTTACAATAAACCTTATTAAAATTCTACACACATTAAGCATCAGCTCCCATTCTTCTCCCCTCCCCCCAAGGGAGTAAACAGTTTATTAAGAAACAAGAAAAGAAGAACAGTACGCAATCTGAGACATAGACCGTGGGCCTGCTGCAGGATGAGACGTTCGTGTGGGGCCCCAGGTTAGTCCTTTTTAAGACTTTTACTCTTCCCCCTTCATAATGTTGGGCAGGGGCCCCAGCTGTTTGCTGTTCTGATTGGCTGCCTTACAATTCCCTCCTGTTAGCTCTCAGGGCCGCAATGAGGAGGAATGTTTGGTGTTATCTGGGGCTTCTCTTTGACCCTGGAAAGAACTCCAAATGGGACCTTATGGCCAGGGTCTCGCGGGGCCTTTCCAGCTTTGTTCTTTAGTAGCAGCCTCAGGAGGTTTTTGGGTGGGGTCTCCTGTGTTGTCTGCTGGGCATGTTCTTTGCCAGGTCTCAGGCCACTTCCCTGTTTCCCTATACTAACCTGCCTCAACTGCCCCCTCAGAGAGTTTGCACCCTTATTCTTAAGGGGGAGCTGAAGGGTGATGGTCATGCTTCTATAGCTGCTTCCTGCTGGTTAAGGGGAGTAGGCCCCCTGACAGTGTAAATCCCTCTAGCTATTCTATATAATAGAATATATAACATATATAGAATATACTATATTACAGGCCCGGCACTGTGGATGGAACTGGATAAAATCCCTGCATGACTAATATATTGTTCTGAAAGGCATTGATTCTGGAAGAAATAAACTTAGTTAGAATTTAAGATACATGGTCCTACTTAAAATGATAAAGAAAATGGTGGTAAGTGGGCCCAAAAAGGGGGAGCCAGCCATGCCAAACTAGACCATGAGAGAAAGGCCAGGTGCCTTCAGAGGCTGTATTCCCCCAAAGTTGATGGGAAACAGCATTCTTCCTTGAGTTCTTTTATGCTATTGGTTAACTCTAGGGAAAGATTGTGGTAGACCTGCTGGGTTTGGTATAAACTGCCAACCCCAGTTCCCACGGTGGTCGTTATGCTTGGGACACCTAGCAGAGATTTGAGGAGAGGCACCGCCCTAGACATAAACTCATAAAGACAGTATAGGCAACAAGACAAGCATATGGCAAGCAAAATGAAGTCAGTACTTAAGAGAGACATTCCTTTATCTCATAGGCACGTTCATTAACTCAGAAAATGAATTGTTTACTAAGACTTTTAACATGTTCAATATCCTTCCGCAAATGACCTAGAATAGAAGAGATATTATCATATTCATCAGATATATAGGTACAGCACTTAATACTAATCAATGCACAAGTTCCTCTTTGAGTTGCAGTTAATAGATCTAAGCTCCAGGTTTGCAATACCATACATGTTATCTCTTCATGGGAGCAGGCCATAATGCCAATTGTGTTTATGTTCCACTCCCATTACTCTGGTAATTGTTGCTCTACTTGGTATGTCCTTCACAGACAGCAAGCTGCAGCACCTTTGGCCCTTGGAGGGAAGCTCTTCGGCGCTATGAAACAGAGCCAGTCTGAAGGCAATGTCCATTGTAAATCTGGCCATATCGCAGCTCCCATTCTTAACTCACATTCTATCTCCTAGTAACCTATACTCTAGAGTTTACGTCCATGAGTTTACTCATCATATTTAGTTCATATTAGTAAAACTATACAATAATTATCCTTTTGTGTCTGGCTTATTTCACTCAACATAATGTCTTCAAGGATCACCCATTTTGTCATATGCATCCCAATTTCATTTCTTCTTACAGCTGAATAGTATTCCATTGTATGTATATACCATATTTTTTTAATCCATTCATCAGTTGATTGACACTTGGGCTGTTTCCATATTTTAGTAATTGTGAAAATGCTGCTATGAACATGCTTTCAGTTCTTTTGTGTATATACCTAGAAATGGGATTTCCCAGTTATATGGTAATTCTGTACTTAACTTTCTGAAGGACTGTCAAACTGTCTTCCACAGCGGCTACACGATTTGACATTGCCACCAGCTATGAACAGGAGTTTTGTGGAAGGACATTTGCATTAATCTGCCAAAGGGGTGCCAATGCAAAGTAATACAAGTCTGTTGGCATTTATAAAAGTTATTTATTTGGGGTAAAAGCTTACAGTCCCAAGGCCATGGAAAGTCCAACTCAAGGTACCTGTGGCAGTTTGAGATTATTTATGAATCTCCATACAAGATATTATGTTTGTAAACAGGCCTGTTCCTCTGGGTATTATACTCTTTGATTGTATTAGATTCAGCTGAGATGTCTTTGATTAAATTATATTAAGATTAGGGCGTGACTCAGGGTTGAGTTCCCACCCCCTTGGTGGGCTGATAGAAACACTCAAGAAGACACAGAAGAAGACACGGGAAGAGAGAGAGAGCTCCATAGACATGGCAGAGGAGAGAACTTTGATCCTGTTGCCCCTGGGAAGAAAGATGAGCTATTTGTCTGATAGTTTACAGCTAACCTTATGAAGAGAACAGAGCAGATAAGCAGCTGATAAGGCCTGAAGGAAACGAGCCCTATGCCAGCCTGTAGCTGAGAGAGAGAGGAAGGCTGAACCCTCACAGAGATTGGCAACCATCTTTGGAGAGAAAGCAACCTTGAGTTGGACTCTTTAGGGCCTTGTAACTGTAAGCTTTTACCCCAAATAAACACCTTTTATAAAAGCCAACAGATTTCTGGTACTTTGCATCAGCACCCCTTTGGTTGACTAATACAGTATCATAAGAGGTATTTTCTCACCAAAGTCAGCTGCCATGTGTTGAAGCAAGATGGTGGGCAGTCCTGCCAGGTTTCAACCTTCCCTTCTGTGCTTTCTCTTCCTCTGAGGCTTCGTGGGACCAGCTTCTTTCTGATTTCAGCTGTAGGCTGGCATAGGGCTTGTCTTTCAGGGCTTCCTATATTTGTCTCGGCTCTCTTCCCAAGGTCAGCTATAAGCTATCAGGCAAATGGTCTATCTCTCCCCAGGGCTTTAGCTGTTTGAGCCTTTTTCTTTCTGTCACATGGTAAGATAAAAAATGACAAAGTTCTCTCCTTTCCATATTCATTTTTTATTAAAAACTCTAAGCCAACTAGGAATGGAAAGAAATGCCCTCAATCTGATAAAGAATATTTGTGAAAAATCTACAAATAACATCATACTTAGTGGTGAAAGACTGGATGATTTTCCTCTAAGTTTGGAAACAAGGCAAAAATGTCTGATCTTACTATCATTGTTGCACTGGTGGTACAATAAGACAGTGCAATAAGACAAGAAAAAGAAACAAAAGGCATTCAGATTGGAAAGGAAGTAAAACTACATTTTTTTAAAAAGATGACATGATCATCCATGTAGAAAATTTGATGGAATTTCCAAAAAATCTACTAGAACCAATAATAAGGTTGCAGAATAGAAGACCAATATAAAAGATCAATTGTGGGAAGTGGATATGGCTCAAGCGATTGGGCTCCCATCTACCATATAGAAAATCCAGGGTTTGATTCCTGGGGCCTCCTGGTGAAAGGCAAGCTGGCCCGCATGGTGACCTGGACCGAGCAGAGAGCTGGCCCATGCGGAGTGCTGCTCTGTGCAGGAATCCAGCACTGTGGAGAACTGGCACAGCAAGATGATGCAACAAAAAGAGACACAGAGGAGACACAATAAGAGATGCAGTGGACCAGGAGCTGAATTGGCACAAGAGATTGAGCGCCTCTATCCATTCCGGAAGGTCCCAGGATGGGTTCCCAGTGCCGCCTAAAGAGAAGATAAACATACACAGAAGAACACACAGAGAGCAGTGAATGCAAAATAAATAAATCTTAAAAAAAAACAGTTGTATTTCTACTTAATAGCAATGAACAATGAAAAATTAAAATAAAGTCAATTATAATAGCATCCAAAATATGAAAATGTTAGGGATAAATCTGATAAAAGATACACAAGACCTGTACACTGAAAACTACAAAGCATTAAGAGAAATTAAAGAAGACCTAACTAGATTATTCCATATTCATAGATTAAAAGATTCAATGCTGTTAAGATAGTGTGGTGGTTTGAAGCTATATGTACCCCAAAAACGTGTTCTTAAAGTTAATCCATTCCTATGGGTGTAAATCCATTGTAAGTAGGACCTTTTGATGAGGCTACTTCAGTTAAGGTGTGACCCACCTTATTCAGGATGGGTCTTTATCCTATTACTGGAGTCCTTTATAAAAGGGATGAATATATATAGAGAGGAGAGAAAGCCATGGAAGCAAGATGCTGAAAGCAACAAAACCTGGAAGAGAACAGAGACACCAGCAAACGCTGCCAAGTACCTTGCCAGGTGGTGGAAGAGCCAAGGATTGCCAGCAGCTGATCTTCGGAAAGAAAGCATCACCTTGATGTTGCCTTGATTTGGACATTTTCTCACCCTAAAACTGTAAGCTAATAAATTTCCACTGTTTAAACCTACCCATTTCATGGTCTCTGCTTGGAGCAGCCTAGGAAACTAAAACAGATAGTATTCGTTTTTTATTGGGGTATAATTACATACAGGGAAATGTTCTGATTTTAAATGCACAGTTCAATGAGTTTTGACAAATGTGCACACAAATTCTCAAAATAGAGACTACTTCCATCACTAGAAAGTTTCCTTTTAACCCTTCCCAGTCAATTCTTGCTTTCCCAGAGATGACTACTCTTTTGATTTCTTTTACCATAGATTCATTTTGCCTGCTCTAGAATTTCATATAAATGGTAAACATACAATTTTAGGCCAAATTTATAACAATCATTTATTTTTTAGACTTAATTGGTTTACTGCTTACTTTTCAACCTTTTATGATACTTCAATTTCCCCATTTTTGAATTTTGTCTTTTTTTTTTTAAGATGCCGAGGCCAGGGATTGAACCCTGGACCTTGTATGTGGGAAGCTGGCGCTCAACCACTGAGCCACATCGGCTCCCCTGAGTTGGTTTTCTCATTTGTTTGCTTGTTTGTTTTTAGGAGGCACTGGGGACCGAACCTGGGATCTCCCATGTGGGAAGCAGGCATTCAACCGCTTGAGCCACATCCGCTCCCAAATTTTATCTTTTGATTCATCTTTGAAAAGTTGGCCTGAGTCTTCAAATATTTTTTTCAAAAAGGGTGTGTGGGCGCTATGCTTTCTTAACCTGTGTGTATGAGAGAATGGCATTCTGTTGCCTCTACACATGGACAATGACTTGGCTGGCACAGAATTCATGACCTGGCTCCATTGTCTGCTAATGTTTAATGTTGCAGAGTCTGAGGTCACACTGACTTTTGTTCCTTTGAAGGTAACCTCCTTTTTCTGCCTGGATGCATTGGGATTTTTTTTTGCCTTCATATTTGAAATTCAAATTTGGCATTCTCCAAGACAGAATATGGACGTGTCTTAGGAGAAAAATGTTGGCAGCTCATTGTTCCCTGTAAGGCATTATTGAGTAATGAGATGGAAATTTAAATGGTATTGTACATCCAAGTGCCTGCTGCAACCTGAAGTAAACACCTAGGGAGTTTGGGCACAGACACTTCACAATCATCTATCAAATGTCGTTGGGAGATCCTCTTTGCTTTGAGAATGTGGTCTCAGTGATGGCAAATTTTCATCCTGTGAGAGTGGATTTGGAGTTTTGAAACCACCAAGGGAAATTTGGCACTAATTTCTGGTGAAGGAGGCAAGCTGACAGATGCCTCTTTTGGCCAGAAAAAAATTGTACTTCTAATATAACAACTCTATAACCCCCATGGCTTGGGCAGAGGAAGGGGCACCCCGTCTCTACTTGCAGACAGCTCCCCAGGGTGCACTTTCTCACTCCTCCACCACCCTGTGAGCAATTAAGGAAGGGGATTTCTTTTTCCTTTCAATCATTGGTGCATGGTACATAGTAGGTCTCAAGAAATGTTTGTGGAAGTGAAAAGCATTTATTATAAGTGTTAGAAAACTACCTGACCTCCCAAGCTTACTGTCTAGAAGTGGTCCATATTCATTCGGACATATAAAGTTATAGGGAGCGTGTTTGAAGCAGCATTAGACTTGGGAGCGGATATAGCTCAAGTGGTTGAGCACTTGCTTCCTATATATGAGGTCCTGGGTTCAATCCCTGGTACTTCCTAAAAACAAACAAATACAAAAACCAACTCTCATTGGGGAGCGGAGGTAGCTCAGCAGTTGAACGCCTGCTTCCCATATATGAAGTCCTGGGTTCAATCCCCAGTACCTCCTAAAAAACAAAACAATAGACTGATTCCCATTTCATTACTCTTATTAATCCACAGTGGTGTGCTGGTAAATATTTAACAATAGGTTCTCTGGGAAAAAAAAAGAAGCCCCGATTTTTAGCATATACCAATTTCTGTGGTGTAAATACTCCCACTGTGGCTCATTTCAAGCTACCAATGTGATGTCAACCGGCTTGCAAAATTCCTGAACATTTAAAAATGGTTCTCACAAGCGGGTAGAAGCTGGTTTCTATACTATAAGAATTCAACACCTCTTTTGTTTTTCCCTCATCAACAAAGCAGTCCCAGTTCATTTGGGTGGCCCTTTGGCTGTTTCTATAGCACATGTCTATGCATTATATATTTTATCCCTCACAGCAATCCTATTATTACTTTCCCCCTTTTTTACAGCAAGTGAAAAGAGGCCCAGAGATTAAGGGGCTTGTCCAGGATGGCACAGCTTTCTTGTCTATTCCTGGATTCGGTCTCTCTGCCTGGAGCTCGCTGCTGGAAGCCCGGCCCCCTTTGCCCAGTCTTCTGTTCACCAGTGTCTAGTGCTGCCTGGGAGGAACCAAGGACCCTATGCTCGCTGCCACATGACATGTTCCAGGGCCCTGGGGCAGCCCCACCAGCAGATGAGCTATGGCAAATGGTGACAGGAAGTTTGTCAACTTTTATTAACCAGGGAGCAGCTGCTATCGTTTGCCCAGCCTAATTCAGCATGTGGACAGGGTCTCATTGCTCTGACAGCCAAGTGGCCCGATGAGTCTCTTGGTTTCCTAAGGCTGCCATAACAGAGTAGCACAAACCAGGTGGTCTAAAACAACAGAAGTTTATTGTATCAGAGATCTGGAGGTTAGGACTCTGAAATCAAGGTGTGGGCAGCATTGTGCTCCCTCTGAAACCTGCAGGGGAAAATCCTTCTTTTCCTTGCTTCTGGTGGTGTGCCAGCTTCCTCAGCTTTCCTTGGCTTGCGGCTGCAGCACTTCCATCTCTGCCTCCATCATCACCCAATGTTCTCCCCTATGTCTGTCTGTATCTCTTCTCCCCTTCTTTCATCCAATCCCCAGTCATATTGGATTAAGGGCCTACCCTACTCCAGTAGGACCTCACTCAAGCTAATTCCATCTGCAACCACCCTATTTCCAAATAAAGTCATAGTCATAGGTTCTGGGGGTTAGGACTTCAAAATATCTTTTGGGGAGACATAATTCCACCCATGACAGTCTCCTTTTACATTGTGGGATTTTAACCCTTTTCTCCCAAGTTCTTCCCGCTTGGGTCCAGGCACAAGCTGAAGATTAGGGCCTTGGGAGGTGAGAGGTGGATCTTGCTGTCTGCTTCCTGCTCAGTCGTTTTGTCTTTAGGGGTTTCCAGCTTCTGGGCTTGTGGAAGGTCTGTGTCAGGGACTGTGTGAGACTTTCCTAGGGGTCATCTAGATATGGGACGACAAAGAAAGCCAGCATTGCAATGAACCTCAGAGATTAGTTCCAAACCCCTCATGAATAGATGAGGAAAACTCAGGCCCAGGGAGGGGAAGTGGTTTGTTTGAGGTTAGACAGCAGTTGTGGCAATGCCAGGACTTGGCCCCAGGGCTGCTGACTTCTTCCTGCCCGCAGTGTCTCGAGAGAGCACAGACCTTACGCCCTTTACCTGAGGATGGCAGAGAGGGCACAGCCTGAGCCCTTGAGCTTGGCCCAGGTCCCTGCTTCCCGGGTTCTTCCAGCCTTCCCTGAGGAGGCCAGGCCACCTGCCTATGCCACCTGCCCTGTCCTGTTTAGGTAAATCAGGCTGGAGTCTGAGGAAGCCACAGAGGTCACATCCCAGAAGGGAACAATCCTGGCATGTTGGGGGACGAGGGGGTGGGAGAAATGGGTGTAATCTTGGACCTGCTGTTCCTTAGAGGCTGGTGCCTGGGATTCCTGAGGTCAAGGTCCCTGCCCATCACCATGGCTGCTTTCCATCTGGGCCCTGACAGTATCTGCTAAGTGGAGATATTCCCAGCAATGCCCCTCCGTTGTGATGGCCCTGGTGTATTTCCAGACACATCCAGAGCAGAGCCAATGGTGGTGTTGGCGCCTTGGGCTTCTGCTGCAGTGGCTGGCTCCTCCAGCATGGCGGTCTGGAGGCCTCAGGACACCGTCTGTGATTGGGCCTTGTTCTAGTGGACCTGGGATGTTCCAGGAAGCATGCTATAAATCCTGCTAAGTATTGGCCAAGCCAGCTGGGAAGGACAGGGAGCCAAGACCTCAGATCATTTGGCAAAGTCATTCTCAGAGCTGGAGAGGAGAGGGGCTCAGAACCTTGACAAGACAGGGTCAGTGGACGTTGACATGGGTTCCATGCATTTACTGTTTACTGTGTGTTTTCATGCATGTTATTTTGTTTGATTCTCACAATAGCCCTATTATTGTTCCCATTTTAAAACTGAAGAAATGAGGACACAGAAAGGTGAAGTGACTTTGCCTAGCATCCTTTGCAGTTCGGTTTGAATCCCACCTGCCACTGTCGACCTGTGGACCTCAAGCAAGTGATGTTACCTTTCTGATCCTTGATTCCTCACCTGTAAGCTGGGGATAATGTTACCTTAAAGGGTTGTTCAGGTAACACAGTTCTTGCTCCTAGCGGGAACTCAAGAATGATTACTTTTCCTTTTCTCCCTTGCCCAAAATCACACTGCCAGAAACAGCAGATTTCAGCCTGAATTAGCTTCCATTCCATTGTTAGTGGTTTTTTTTTTCCTTTCCACCTTTCCCTTTGGTATATATGAGATAAGGTTGCTCTCCCAGCTCCTTTGTCTTCTCACCACCCCCTGTCCGGCCCACACTTGCATAGCCTCCAGAGGCAGGTCTGCCAAGGTCCTTGGGTTCTTCCAGGAAGCTTTTCCTACCTGATCTGGTTGCTGGCAGCCGGCCCTAAATATGGGCTCAATGATGAATTTTCTGAGCCCACCTTGGGCTGGGAGGGCATGACCAACTGGAATTGGCCTGGAGTCCATTAAGCTGCTTTCTTTGGTGGCCGGGGCCCAGAGTGACTTCTCAGCATGCCTCAGGACTTGAACCCTTTCCCACCACAGCAGGTGGGCTGCAGGGCGAGGTTTTAGCTGATAACAGTGTCCACACTTGGGATGATGCTGGACATGAAGGTCAGGTGCAGATCAGGCCTTGTTCACATCTGCTTTCCTTCTGGCAGTCATGCTTCACGGGCTCCACTTTCATGACATCTGCTCGAATTGAGCTTGACCACCTCAAAACGATATAGTCAATTATGTTCAGCTCCTCTTAAGCCAAGCATGGATATGCTACCCGGTCCTGCAAACCCATTCATCCATTCATCCATTCATTTAAACAAGTATCCACGACCCCTGCACACTAATCAGGGTGTATAAGGATGACCAAAACCCAGCCCTTGCCCTTGGGGAGCTAACAGATCAATGAAGACAGACAAGAAAGTAACAACACTGTGATGCTACTAACTTATAGATGAGGCAATGCCTTTAAGACCAGGGTGGGTGACATGGTAGGTAAGAATGGACCTGGCAGAATCTGTGGACTTAGATGTGTCGACTTCTGCAAGCCAAGCAGGTCATGTGACATTCTTCCTCCTGCAGACGCTGCCATCGGAGCTTCCCAGGCACAGGGGGAGCCCAGCAGCATCACCCCATGCCTGCTCCAGTTCTTCTGCCATTGTTCTCCAGGTAGTTTGCATATCTGACCTGCATTTCATCCTCTGTCTTAGGGTCCTAGGGCTGCTGTAACAAATTGCCACAAACGTGGTGGCTTAACACAACAGAAATGCATGTTTCCAGGGTTCTGGAGGCCAGAAGCCCAACGTTAAGGTGTTGGCAGGGCTGCGTACCTGCGCGGGCGCTGGGGTGGCCTCTTCCAGCTTCTGGAGGCTCCTTGGCTATATAACTGCAGTCTCTGCCCCCGGCCTCACCTGGCCTGAGTGTATCTGTGTGTCTTCCTCTTCTGTCTGTCTAATCTCCACTCTGTTTCACTCTTTAAAAAAATTTTTTATTATTATTATTTTTTTAGGGTAGGCAAGCAAGTAAAGATTTTATTGAGAAATGAGAGAAAGGGAAAGTACACACCCAAAACACGGGTGTGGGTGTGCTCCAGGGAGAGGCGCACCTTTTTTTTTTTTTTAAATGAATCAATTTGATTGCTATATATTAATAAATACAATTCATCTAAAGGCTACAATCAATGGTATTTGGTATAATCACATAGTTGGGCATTCATCACCTCAATCATTATTAGAGCATTTTCATTATTTCGGTAATATTAATAATAAACGAAAAACAGAAAAACAAGAAAACTCTTCACCTCTCAACCTCTCTGTTTCCCCTGCTGTACACAGCTGCTATTTCTGGCTATTCTTGCACAATTATTTATTTATTTATTAAGCAATTTTATTGAGATATATTCATGTACCACACGATCTATCCAAAGTGCATAATCAATGGCTATTTGTATAATCACAATGTTGTTCGTTCATCACCACAAAAAATTTTAGAACAATTTCATTACTCCAAAAAGAAAAACTCCACACCCTTTAGCAGTCCTTTCCAAGCCCTACATAACCACTAATCTAATTTCATCTTTACAAATCGATTTATATTTACATACTATATAAATGGAATCTTACAATATGCAGTACTTTGTATCTGGTTTCTTTCACTTAGCATAATGGGTTTTTTCTGTCTGATATTAACATCTTGTAGTATTAGCATACATTTGTTCAGTTTCAAAGAAAGATGGTCTTATATATGCAATTTTACTCATATTCATATTTCACATGTGGTTTTACTATGCTGTACAGTTCCAGGTTGCATTTTTTTAGCTTTCCTTTTAGTAATATTCATGACCTTAGACTTCCCTGTAAACCACTTTCATACCCACATAATAGCACTGCTAGTTACAAACATCATGTTGTGCTTTCACTTTTTCTATTCATTTCC
>JAQZBX010087162.1:0-12903 GCA_029593785.1 Cabassous unicinctus
GCTCCCAGCCATTGAGAGTTGTGACCAAAATGTAAGGTGTTGAGACCATTTTCAGTTACTGTCTAAGGTCTTGGAGTAATACTTGCAGGTTATATTCATGTTGGGTTCATAGATGGTCATGATGCCAGTTTTTCCACAACCATCATTTTTATGTCATCCCAGATATAAAGAAATCATTTGCTGGGCAAATGATCCCAGACAAAGAAATCACAAGTGGCTGGGGACACATTTTCAAAACACTTGAGAGAAAACAGTATACCAGGGAGACTATAATGAGTACTAGAGTGATAATAGGCCCAACAGCCTACATCGGAGTATACTTCTAAGCCCAGGACCCATGATTTGACTGAACTGTAATCAAAGTGATCAAATCAAGACCTTGAGGATGGCCTTGCCTGTTTAAAGCATGTGGTCTATTTAATTATTTCATGCAATTGTGTCTCAAATTGCCCAGAAGTGTGTACCCAGGTACAACAAGTGATGATGGTAATGGCAAAAATGCCTCCTTGTTTCAGAAATAAGTGACAAGTTTGTCAAGGCTATTGTCTAAAACAAGTTTAACTAATGAGTCTAATGAATTGCTGTGCAGCCATAGCTCTAGCAGTAGATTCAGTAATTTCTCTATTTGTGATTGATAAATATCTAATCCTGTTTTCATTTGTGTTAACACCAAGCCAAGGTAGCAACAATCTGCCAAAAGATGCAAACCCAGAAACATTAACTCCCTGGGTAAATCCTGTTTTTCCCTGCAACTGTAAATTGAGGGGAGTAGTCCAGTGAGAAGTTTCAAATTTATTATAAATTTCTAAGGGACTGTGAGGAGACCAAGTGCACATTGCCCAGACATTTATTAGCTATTTAAGTAATTTACAAACCAGGCAAATATCTGATAAAATTTCCATAATAAAAATATTGCCTGACATATCAATGTAACTACAGTTAAGTTGATGTTGTTTCTAAATTGATTACTAGGAATAATATCATTTGCCTTAGCATTTGTATTAAGTCAGCCAAAGGGGTGCTGATACAAAATACCAGAAATCTGTTGGTCTTTATAAAGGGTATTTATTTGGAGTAGAAGCTTACAGTTACCAGGCCATAAAGTACAAAGTACTTCCCTCACCAAATTTTATTGCCACGTGTTGGAGCAAGTTGGCTACCAATGTCTGTGAGGGTTCAGGCTTCTGGGTACTCTTTTCCCAGGGCTTGCTTGTCTCTGGGCTCAGCTCCTCTGCTAGCTCCACAAGGTCAGCTGTAGGCTATTAGGCTCTCTAGGCTTTGCCTAGCTCCATAAGGCCAGCTGCAGACTATCAGGTGAACAGCTTGTCTCTTTTCCCAGGGCCTCTCTCCTTCCTCATGACCAAGCTTCTCTGTGTGCTTACTTCTTGGGGCTCCAGCATTAAAACTGTGCATCAGAACTCAGCATCAGAACTCCAACTCAAAAACTCCAACTCAAAAAATACTCTTCTGCTCTGCCATATAGTTTTATCTGAGTCCCTGCCCACCAAGGAGTGGGTACTCAACATCATAGTGATGTGGCATGATCAAATTCCTAATCATAAGTTAATCATGCCCAGAGGAACAGACCAGTTTATAAGCATACTCCAATATTTATTTTTGGAATTTATAACTATATCAAACTGCCACAGCATCCAGGGGTCTGTGTTATCGAGAGTTCAAGTGAAGAGCTGATCAAAATTTATTTGTTGTGAATCTTTTGCAGATCCAATACCTTAGACCTGAAAGTGGACAAGCATTGCTAAGGTAACTTGTAGTTTGTGGAGGCACTTGGACTATTATAGTAAGTTTTCCAAACTCTTCTATGATATCTTTATAAGTCTCTCAACCAGTTGTATTTATAGTGTGGTTGATAATCAGTAAAAGCAGATTCTTTCCTTCCAATACATTTTAAAGACCAATTCCTGAGATATTGCAGTTCCAAGTGAGAAAGTTTATTTGCTAATATAGCAAAGAGATCATTGGTCTAACAATGGCACAATAGTCTGCTTCCTTGATTGTGAGGAGTTTAGGGTTTTTATGGATTCAAACAGAGGAAGGTAGAGTGGTTAAAATAAAAATAGTAAATATATACAAGCTAGTTTTCAAATAACCATAAACAAATGTAAGGTTAATCTAGAATAAACACCACAATAGTAAGTATACACAAGGGTGAGACTCATTTTGAAATAACCATAAACAAAGGTAAAGTCAGACTGGAATAGCCATCATGATAGTATACAGAAGGGTGAGTCTTGTTTGCAACAACCATAAAGAAGTGTGAGGTTGACCTAGCCAGTTTCAGTAATTTCAGGTATTAGCTTTGGGCTATTCTATAATATATTTATAAAATAAGGAAAAAAGGATCTATATAATGATTCAGTAATCATAAACTTTTATC
Source organism: Cabassous unicinctus (assembly GCA_029593785.1). Classification (NCBI taxonomy): domain Eukaryota; kingdom Metazoa; phylum Chordata; class Mammalia; order Cingulata; family Chlamyphoridae; genus Cabassous; species Cabassous unicinctus. Next base: position 2,399 of record JAQZBX010087162.1, read on the forward strand.
AATTCTTAATTTTTGGTTACAAGGTTACAGATCCAAGAAAGCATAAAGCAGAGTAAAGAAGACCTTGGGTCTAGTATTCATATTTGATATGAAACAAATGGTGATGTCTGATCCAAAAAGACTAAAGCACTTGTGATAAGAAAGAACTTTTTTTTGCATGTAGAGCTATGGGGTCCCTGCAACATGCATAGGTCAGGGTTTATGGTGACAAAAAATTCCAACAGTCTGTAAAGTTACTTTCCTTTAAAATGTCCTTGGAGAAGCAAAGAATGGCATTGTCTTTCTAATTCAGTGCAAGGACAATGCATAGGGAAATATAAAGATTTTATGAATTGTAAGTATTAGTAAGGTAGAGTCTATGTGAGCACTTGTTTGTGTTAGGACTTGATCTGTCACCTTGGAAATAAGTAGTCTACTTTGTGACATTTTCTACTTCCCATCCTGGCTCATTTGATTTTTAATTCTCCATAATTAGTCCAGGAGTCTGATGGAAATTTTTTATTTGAGAAATGTGGACTCATGGCTCAACACCCTGTAATTAAGTTGCATTATCAGAAGTTAGGAGTAATTGGCAGGGCTCATTTTATTGAGCATCTAGGGCTGTCTTTTGTCTGTGTCATTTCCAGTAGAGTCATTATCCTGGTGACAGATTATGATTAATGGAGTGTCTGTTATGTGGGACAGGAATGGTATCCTTTATTTGTTGAAGATAATCTTTGGAATAATGCATTAAGGATTTGCAAATTGGGTTATTTCATGGTGTGACAATAAGTGATCAGTTTTCAATTTATTCTCAGAGGTAGTTCTGCTTGGAACAATTTTATATGGGGGAATGTGAGTTTCCTAAAAGGAATGCTATGAATAAACAGAGGGCAAAAGGTAAAATTTTGAGCCAGGAAAGGCTAGGTTCTTCAGCTAATTTAGACTGTATTAATTTAAGTTTATAAATACAGCTGTTTTACTAGTGGCTGTTTCTGCATGAAAAAAATGCAAGTGCATTTTAAAAACTATTCAGACTCAATCCTTTTTGTGTTAGCCTGTATCTTAATGATGGCAACAGTAATGGGAAGAAATTGGTAGAAAGGAGAAAATTTACTGGTCTGCAATTTGCAACTGGCATACCAGAAGGGATGAGGAACTCTCTTTGATTCCATAGCATGCTGAAATCACTATAGATCAGGGGTTCTCAACCAGGGAAAATATTTCAGGGTGTCTGTGAGCGTGAATTGAAAATTTTAATTTAAAGACATGCTGATGTTTATTGTCATAAAACTATCTGCTGCTATCATCTGAGAAATGGTCTGTGGTTTTCACCTGACTGGCAAAAGGGTCCATGGGAAAAACAATCCCTGCTATACATGTAAACAGAATTTCCTTCTGCTAGAAAGCAGGGTAGGGTAAGTGCACACAGTTCATCCTTTTTGGTGGAAGAAAATTGTAGATGGCTACCTTATTCAATCAGTATGTGGTATAGCCTGTTTGGAATGTACCATTAACAATTCTAGCATGGGAAGCATTAACAAATAGAATGACATCTGGTTTGATTATAAGAACTTGGGAATTATCCTAAGTGACATTACAATGACAGATATAGGCCATTTTACATCAGCATATAGCATGCAGATCTGTGTGGGAGACAGTGTGGTCTACAATGTGGGCTATGGTCCATGCTTAGTGGCAAAGCCCCAGGATGTGTATATCCATTGCAGGTGATGAGCCACACTAATGAAAGATGTTTATGTGGGATGTTATGGGAGGTGTGGGAGGTGGGGAACATGGGAATCCCTGTAATTTTTGTGTAACATTTATGTAATCTAAGGATCTTTTAAAATAATAATAAAAAAAAAGAACATGTATGGAGTCATTAATTTTGAAGTTAACAGTTTACAGTCATGGGGTATCTCCTCATTGGATAAAGGTGGCAGAGTAGCAAGGTCAATACATTGCAGCATTTTAGGTGAAGGTTAAGAGGTGAAGTAGAAGAATCACATAAGAAGTCAGTTTTCTGGAGGAAAAATGTTAGGCCTGCTCAGAGTTAAGTTTGCTGAGGTTATAATTAATTTGAAAGTTTCTGCTGAGTCTTTAACACAATTTGGATAAGAACAGAGAGGTGCATCAATATGGAGGCTGTAATATGCAATAGATTTGGAGTTTCCTTTGTGTTCTTGAATTCACAACCCTAAGACTTGGTTATATAACTATTTACTCCAATTATTTCCTGTTAACAAGGAGAATAGATCCTGATTGAATCTATGAAAATAATTATAGTACCATAAATTTAAGAATATTCAGTAAGAGTCAAATTCTGGAGGGGTCAGGCAAAGAGATGAAGATGAATGTTTTATGAATTAAGATAGCTGAATTCAGTAAGGGATCCCTCATATCTAGAAAATAGAACAATAAAATATTAGCATTAATCCAAAGAAAACTATGATCACTCTTTATCAGTTCATTTAGTCCTAAGTAATTAATCTGTGTTTCATTAGATCTTCTGTGATGAATCTCCAGCACTTATCAGTTTTTTCATTAAAATTCTGAAGATCTTGACTCACTAGAGTGGTATGCTCTCAAAGTTATTTAAGGAATGTCATTAGAAGCTGGTGCCTCAGAGAACTTGGCATAGTCCTTCCCATAGGTCTCTGAAACAGCCCTTTATGTTGAAAATAAAGCACACTGGCCTGTAGCTAATTGCAAGTGTTTTCAGGGAAGCATCAGAATAAAAACTATCTGTAGATGACAGAAATCTTAAAATATCAATAGTTAACTTACTGCTGTTCTACAAAAGTGAAAAATCAGATGGGGGCCACAAAACATTATTTGAAGAACCAATGAAATTATGACCAATAATACTACTGTCTAATATCAAACTTACCAGTACTTGGACAACTCATGGTCACTGAGGATATTGATCAGTCTCTAAGAACTTTATATAATTTCTGAAATATTTATATTAACATTTTATCCTATAATTTAGCCAACTGAAAGTTACAAAATCATTTTTAATTTGATAACACTTCCTATGCAACTGATAACATATCAAATAAAACTAACTGGTTTATCACCTCTCGTTTTACAAGGTGAAAGAGAAAAATCCTTTGTGATTTTACAAGGACCCTTTGGAAAATCCCAATGAGAGTTTGAGATCAAGAAGATATTATTTATGGCTCAATTTTTGGAAGGAAAATGTCAAAAGTTGTTAGGTTTTAACATTTTGATAAATAGGATCATGGAAAACTGTGAAACAATATTTAGTTCCTTACTTAATGAAAGTGACAATGAAATATTTTAAAAATAAAGAGAGGCAATAGCATGGTGGCAAAAAAAATACTTTATTTCAAAAGTGAGAAGACATTTTCTGAAGCAATTAAATGATGTTTATATAAAGAATATAAAGCACAGGAGATTTTTCTGATAAGATACAGAATCTTTCTCTCTAAGCTGTTATTCAGATGTTTTAGAAAAACCTTTTTATTAATTCTTATTAAGAGTAGACCAATAATCCATGGATACTTTGTCATTATAAAGGAACGAAATTCAAATACTAATTTTGCATGAAGACTCTAAGGAAGCTCTTAAAATTCTTATAAACCTATCAAATCTTAACCACCCATGACCATTACAGATAAAATCCCTTTTCTGAAAACCTTCTACAACTTTCTATATCTATTCAGATTGTCCTACATATTCCTTTTTATCATTCTGTAAAAACCTGTCATTTCACTAGACAAAATTCTTTTCCATTCCCTTAACAAAACACATCCTGCATACCTTACATATTTGTTATCAAAAAGATCTTGTAAACTGCCTTCAAACCAATATCCTTCAAAATTCAGTTTACATTTTTTTCATCATCTTAAGGATCTAGTAGATATAATGTTAAATTATTTTCTTAGAAGACTGTATAAATTTAGGAAGAACACACCAATCTAGAATAAACTTCTATGCTTATATTCTATATAGTATTGACAATTCCAATGACATAGCTATTTTTATTTAGTTAATATTCAATCAGTCCTGTTTGCCTAAGGTTTACCTGAATTATGTGAAATTAAATTTTTTAAGAAATTTACATTTACTTCTATGCATTCTTTTTTTCCACTGGAAATATTAGAAGTTTATTTTCCTTGATTTCTGGAAGTATAGTAGTATTAATTTATATATAAGTGCTTATTTATCTTTAAGCCAACTTAAATAGAGCTCTTTAAAGGAATTTCATAAGTTACTTTGGTAATAGCATTCAGAGGTAGGAAAATGTCATACATCAAACATACAGACAGACACAAATAGAGAGATTACATCTTCAATTAAAACTTGTTTAGCCTTTTGCCAGACACAAAAACATAGAAATAAGGAAAACATAGAATTCCTCTATACTTTCTCATTTGTCTTTTGCAAAGAGTCCTTTAATGAAACTTTTTCTTGCATTTCTTAGTAAATTCTGAGTGCTAAATAAAGTAAGCATTCCATTTAGCTGTTTAGTTTTGGAGCTCCTTTTCTAGAGTGATGAATAGTTTTGTCTAATTGGACATTCCCCAAAATGGACATGGAAATTCCAGATTGTCTTTGATGAGATTTTGCCATTTTGTTATATTGTATAGCTTCCAGCCCCATAATTTTTTTTATTTTTAAGGAAACTTTAGATTATATAACTGTTACATAAAAATATAGGGGATTCCTATATGTTCCACTCCCTCCCCCTAACACTCTGTTCCATGTTAACAACATCCTACATTAGTGTGGTACATTTGTTACAATTTATGGACTCATATTGAAGCATTGTCATTAACATTGGATTATAGTTTATAGCATAGTTTACACTCTGTCATGCACAATTTTGTAAGTTATGACAAAATATATAATGGCCTGTATCTGTCATTGCAATGTCATTCAGGACAATTCCAGTGTCCCAAAAAATGCCCTCATATTACACCTATTCCCCCGTCCCTCCCCCACAGAACTTCTGGTGGCCACTGCCTCCACATGAATGTTAAGAATTCTTCCATTGCTAAAATAACAATAAGTTATAGTAGAATAATTGTAAGTCCATTTTAGTCCATTGTTCATTCCCCAATCTTGAGGATTTGGGGATTGTGCCCCTTCTGTCTCTAATTGAAAGGAGTCTTAGATTCCTTGGGAGAGATGGATGGAACCATCTTGCTTGGAGTTGCAGACTCTCTCTGTTCCTTGGGATGGGTGTTGTCCTTCATTATCACATTGTTAATTGTCCTGGGTGAGTCCAATGAACTGGAGAGTAGGTTTTGCAACTCTGCTGAGATTGAGGGCCTAACTGTCATGTGGACAGATGAAAGATTTAAGTGTCTTGGACATACACTTATCAAGAATAATGCTAACTATAGCTTCAAATAGAAGGGGAAAAGAAGAGTCATGTGTAGGGAAACTATAGATGAGTCCTGCTCTGTCACAATGGGGAGTATAAATTCCAAACTAAGGTCCTCTGTCAGGGTGCCAAACTCCTGAGCTGTTTGCCCTTCTTATAGTGTCTGGATGTCTCTAGAGTCCTCAGGAATCCCACTATTTCAGTCACTATTTACTGTGGCAGTGAGGTCCTGCTGAGATATGCATAAGTGTAACCTCTGGAATGACCTCCTGGCTTATTTTGAAATCTCTTAGCCATAAAAACTCATTTGTATTTACCATTTCCCCCTTTGATCAAGGTCTTCTTTCAGGTGTATTGCTAGTTGGTGCTTGATAATAATCCCTTAGTGCCAGTGAGGCCCATCTCCAGGAGTCATGTTCCGTGTTGTGCAAAGGTAGTGTTTTTATATACTGAGTTCAGCTTAGAGAGATGACACATTACAGCAACAAAGAGGCCCTCAGGAGGTAACTCTTAGGTAACATATTATTTATCTAATTTCAGAAAATTTTATCAACTCCAAAGGAAACCTCATATACACAAAAGGAGTTATTCCATATTCCCCACTCCCTTCAATCCCTGCCAACCATTAATCATCGTTCTGTCTCTATTGATTTGCCTCTTTTGGATATTGCATATAAATGGAATCTTTTAAAAATGTGACCTTTAGTATCTGGCCTAAGTTTTGAAAACACTTAAAATGTTTTCAAGTCCTTTCCATGGTATAGCTTTTACCATTACTTCATTCCATTTTATGACTGAATAAAATTCCAATGTATGGATATTACACATTTTGGTTATCCATTTATTATTTGATAGAAATTTGGCTTGTTTCTACCTGTTATTTGAAATAATGCTAATGTGAACATTATTACACAATTACTTGAATATTTTTCCTCAATTTCAGGGGATATATATCAAGGAAGAGATCTGCTAGATCATCAGCAAATTCTGTGTATATCTTATTAAGGAACTGCATAAATATTTTCCAAGTGGTAGTTTCATTGTGCATACCTACCAGGTATGTACAAGGATTCCAATTTCTTCACATCCTCACCAACAGTTATTTTAGATTTTCAAAAAAGTATAACAATCCCAGCAGGTTTGAAGTGATGTCACATTTTGCTGTTGATTTCCATATCCCTAATAACTAAAGATGTTGAGCATTATTTCATGTGTTTGTTATCCAATTGCATATAATCCTTGAAAAAAATGTCTATTCAAATACTTTGCCCATTTTTAATTAGATTGTCTTTATGTTAAAGGATAAGGGATTTTAAAAAATATATACATTCTGGGATATTCGAGAAGATCAATAAAATTCTCATATATGACTGGAAAGTATTTTTTTTCCTTTATGTAGGTTATCTTTTCACTTTCTTGATAGGGTTTCCTTTGATTAAAAAGTTTTTATTTTTTTTGAAAAACAATTTGTCTATTTTTATTTCTAGTGATTTTAATGTCATATCTAAGCATGAGACTATTACGACTGTGGTCTATAGTATTCATTTTGTATATTTTCCATCCCCCCCCCATTATGAATACAGTACACCTTTGCATTGATAGAAGAATGTTACAGTATTGCTGTTGACAATAGTCCATAGGTTACATTAATTATTTTTTCCTGTGCTTCTTCACATTCTACCACTTTGCAATAGTGATGTACATTTACTGTATTTCATAGAAGGACATTACATATTTGTACTATTAAACACAGTTCTCATCCACCTCTTAGTTCAGTATGTAATTCAGTCCCTAGATTATTCTTGAGCATTCTTTCAATTAACATTTATATTCTGAGACCACCCTTTTCAGCCTCAATCCTATTTATAGACCAGTTGCATTAGTTCTACTTACTACGTGTTACCACCAACTACATTTTGACACATTTACACTCATTTAATTAAAACTTCCACATACTTTAAGCATCAGTACAACTTCTCAGCCCTCCTCTTACCTCCTAATAAACTTTACTCTAGGTTTTAACTTCATGCATTTATTCTTGATATTTAATTCATATTGGTGAGATCATGCAATATTGGTCCTTTTGTCTCTGGCTTATTTCACTTAAAATAATGTCTTGAAGTTCATCCATGTTATCCTATGTGTCCCAAATTCATTTTTTCTTAAATCCACATAGAATTCCATCATATCTATATACCACATTTTGTTTCTCCATTCATTGGTTGATGGACACGTGGGTTGCTTCCATTTTTTGGCAACTAAGAACATTGTTGTGCTAATGTCTGTTTGCATCACAGTTTTCAGTTCTTCTGAATATATCTCTAGAAAAAGAATTGTTGAATCATATGGCAAATATATATTTAGCTTCCTGAGGAACTGCCAAACTGTGTTCCATAGCAGCTGCACAATTTTACAATCCCACCAACAATGAAGAAGTGTTCCTTTTTCTCCACATCTTCTCTAGCATGTTATCTGCTTTTTAATAATGGCCATTCTATGCCATGTGAAATGATATCTCACTGTCATTTTGTTTTGTTTTTTCCTAATAACTAGTGATATTGAACATTTTTCATGTGCTTTTTGGCCATTTGTATTTCCTTTTTGGAGACATGTCTATTTTAGTCTTTTGTCTATTTTTTAAATTGGATTGCTTGCTCTATTGTTGTTGAGTTGTATGATCTCTTTAAACAGAATGGAAATCAAACCCTTATTGGATATGTGGTCTTCAAATATTTTTTCCCATTGAGTGGGCTGCCTTTTTACTTTCTTGGCAAAGTCCTTTGAATCACAAAAGTGTTTTTAAGTTTGAAGGGATCCCCTTTATTCCATTTTCTTTTGTTGCTTATGATTTCAGTGTAAGGTTAAAGACTCCACCTCATATTACCAGGTCTTGAAGATGTTTTCCTACATTTTCATGTAGGAGTTTTATGGTTCTAGCTCTTATATTTAGGTCTTTGATCCATTTTGAGTTAATTTTTGTATAAAGTTTGAGATAGGGGTCATCTTTCTTTCTTTTGTTATGGATATCCAGTTCTCCCAGCATCATTTGTTTAATAGGATATTCTCCACCTACTGGGTGGCTTTAACAACCTTGTAAAAAATCTTTTTACCATAGATGAGATTGTTTCTGAAACACCCATTTGGTTCCATTAGTCTGTGTGTCTATCTTCACACCAGTAGCATGTGGTTGGGTTTTTTTAACCACTGTAGCTGTCCAAACAAATATCATGGATCAACTTGATGTAGTGAAGGAAGAGATTAAGGATATTAAGAAGACACAGGGGGGAACATATCAAAGAAATTGTAAGCATACATTAAAAGATAACAGATATGATGATGATGAATGGCACAATCCAAGAAATAAAAAAGACACTGGAATCACATACCAAAGAAATTGTAAACATACATAAAAACATAATGGCTATGATGATGATGAATGACACAATCCAAGAAATCAAAAAGACACTGGAATCACATGACAGCAGATTTGAAGAGGCAGAAGAAAGAATTAGTGATGTGGAAGACAGTACATCTGAAATCAGACAGATAGTAGAACAGGTAGATAAAAGATAGAAAAAATCCAGCAAGGGCTTAGGTATTTAAATGACAACACAAAACCCACAAACATATGCATTTTAAGCATCTCAGAAGGAGAAGAGAAGGCAAAGGGAACAGAAGGAGTGTTGAAGGAAATAATGGCTAAAAACTTCCCAACCCTATTGAGGGAGATGGACATACATGTCCAGGAAGCACAGCACACCCCAAACAATATAAACCCCAACAGGCCTAGCCCAAGACATATACTCATCAAAATGTCCAATGCTCAAGACAAAGAGAAAATACTCAAAGCAGCAAGAGAAAAGAGAACCATCACATACAAGGGAAGCTCAGTAAGATTAAGTGCTGATTTCTCCTCTGAAGCCATGGAGGCAAGAAAGAAGTTGTGTGACATAGTCAAGGTACTAAAAGAAAAAAACTTCCAGCCAAGAATTTTCTATTTAGCAAAGCTGGCATTCAAAAATGCTGGAGAGTTTAAAATATTCACAGATAAACAGAAATTAAGAGAGTATGCAAATAAGAAACCTCCCTTTCAAGAAATACTAAAGAGAGTTCTGCAGGTTGAAAGGTAAAAACAGGAGAGAGACAGTTGGAGGAGAGTGTAAGAACAACTAAAAAGACAAAAAGAAAATAAAAACAACATATGACATACATAAACCCAAAGAAAATATGGCTGATGTAAGAAATTCCTTGAGAGTAATAACACTGAATGTTAATGGATTAAACTCACCAGTCAAGAGACACTGATTGGCAGAATGGATTGGGAAATATGACTCCTCTATATTTTGTCTACAAGAAAACTACTTTAGACCCAGGGAAACAAGGAGGCTGAAAGTGAATGGCTGGAAAACAATTTTACAAGCAAACAATAACCAAAAGAAGGTGAGAGTAGCTGACTAATATTGGACAAAATAGACTTTAAATGCAAAACTATTGTAAGAGACAAAAACAGACACTATATATTAGTAAAAGGGGTAATCTTTCAAGAAGAAAAAAGAATCATAAACATTTATGCACCTAATCAGGGTGCCTCAAAATACAGAAGGCAAACACTGGAAAGACTAAGTGGAGAAATAGATGCCTCTACAATTAGAGTGGGGGACTTTAATACACCATTATCACCATTAGATAGAATGTCTCAACAAAGAATCAATAAAGAAACAAAGAATTGACTAATACATTAGAGGATCTGGAACTAATATACATATACAGAATGCTACACCCAAATATAATGGGATAAATATTCTTCTTGACTGCCCATGGATCATACTCCAAGATAGACCACATGCTATGCCACAGAACAACTCTCAATGAATTCAGAATGTTTGAGATTATACAAAGTAATGTCTCTGACCACAATGAAATGAAATTAGAAATCAGTAAGGGCCAAAGAACCAGATTAGGCACAAAGATATGGAAGTTAAAAAACACAATCCTAGTCAAGCAGTGAGCCAAGGAGGAAATCTCAAAAGAAATCAGTAACTACTTTGAAACAAATGAAAATTACAGCACAACATATCAAAACCTATGGGATGCAGCAAAAGCTGAACTGAGAGGGAAATTCATAGCTATAAAGGCATACATCAAAAAAGAAGACAGAGCTAAAATT
>JAQZBX010087164.1:0-12902 GCA_029593785.1 Cabassous unicinctus
AAAAAAAAAAAAAAGAAGTATTTAATATAGCCAGTGATACAAAAACTGTTCGAACTGTGTATCACCTCATTTTGGAGAGTCAGAACTTCTCCACTTGTAAGAAAAATAGCTGCATCTCTGAAGGAAAACTGGTACCTACTCCCAACTGTGTGCAACAGTGACCTTTTACAATCTAGATAGTAGTTGTTTGTCACATGAGACATCAGTCCCCTTGACACTGTCCTGTCTATTAGATAAAGTTAAATACTGCCTGAAAGCATTAGAGTGTTTCATAGATTGAAAAAAAAAACAATAAGGAAAATGGCTATCTCTCCTTAGCTGGAAATATGGAATGGTTTTTTTGTTTTATGGAAGTTCAAATATATATAAAAGGGTGCATATGGAAGTCTCCAAAGGGGTGATGGTACCAGTTATTAATATATGGCGTCATGGCAACAAATCCACCCTTCATTGTGCTCTATGATAACAGAACAGACTTCTGTAAATATTTCTACTTTGCCAGCTGGTATTATGTTCAGCTTTATCAGTAGAGGCTGCTGGAAAGACTGTAGGAGGAAGGAATTTCTCTTCTTGGTTCTGGTGTGCTCCTCTCACCAGCTCCTGCAGCTTGCAAGTCTTCTGCAGTGCCCATCTCGTAGAGCACTGTTGGCTTCTCCAGCACCAGGCTCCTGCAGTGTGGCGGCTTCTCCAGCACCTGGATCCTCAGTACACACAGAGGCTAGCAGCTTCCCTTAGCTCCCTCTTGGGGGGCTTTGCAATAAGTTTTGAGATGCAACACCTCCTGTGAATAACTTCTGCTGGCACCCAGAGGATTTCCAGCAAGTCTCACCAGTGCAGCAGGTCAGTAGCTTCTTTGCCATCCAGTGAGCCACAGCCATGCCCTCACCAATGAGGTCGGATCTCAGCCTTGGGGGCCGCGGGGGAGTTCTTTTCTGGGGTCTATCTCAGCCCTAGAAGTAATGGCTGCTCCTTTATCTTCTAATTCTGCATTCCTTAGAGTTCTCTTTACTTCTTATTTGCCAGTCTCTCAGGATTCTATTATTTCAAATAATCCTTTATACTAAACTTTCCCTGTTTATTTAAAACTGTGTGGTTTGTGTCTCCTGATGGGACTGTGACTGATAGTGTGGAGAATGGCAAGACTGGTAGCGATAAAGAACCTCAATTGAGAGCAGGTTTTGTCTGCAATCCCGTGATACATTGAGAGTCAGTGACCTGGGTGCCAAAGCTCTTTTGATGATAAAGTAAGCATGTATTGTGCTCTGAGCACTTTATCTCATTTAATCCTTACAACAGCCCTATGAGGTAGTACCACTATTTCAATCTCATTATATTGGTGAAAAAGCTGAGTTAGGAAACTTCCAGGATCTCTTATAGCTTCTAAGTAATGTGCTCTTGTTATAACTGCTGCAAAACAAACTGTCCCCAAACTTAGCCATTTTATTATGCTCATGGATTCTGTGGGTCAGGAATTCGGGCAGGGTACTGTGAAGATGCCTTGTCTCTGCTCCACGGTGCCAGGACTTCAGCTGGGAAGACCTGAAGGCTGTGGTTGAACTGGACAGCTGGGGCCTGGGGTCATCTGAAAAACTTGTTTCTTATATGCCTGGCACCTGGGGCTAGAAGGCTTTGGCGACCTCTCAATGTGACCTGGAACTTGGCAGCCTCAGAGTAGTTAGACTTCTTCCATGGTGGCTCAGGGCTATATATGTGAACTCTAGCCAACAAGGCAGGAGATCCCTTGCCTTTTTTTTTATATAACCTAGAAGTCATACAATGTAATTTCTGCCATTCTATTAGTTACAAGCCCCCAGATTCAAGGAGAGGTTATATAGACCCAACCTCTTGGGCGGGGAGGCGTTTCAAAGAATTTGTAGTCATTTAAAAAAATTAAAAAGTAGGATTCAGACCCAGGTAGTTAGGATCCAGACCCCCGACTTGCTTAATTACAGTGCTATTTTAAGGAACAGAAATCTGTTCAAGCCAACCCAAGTAAAGTGGTTCCTATAAAGTTACAGCGTGTTCAAGAAATGAAGTCCAGCTGGATGACCTGGAGCCGAGTCAGAGGCTGCTGTTCTTTCTCTCTCATTCTCCCATCTCTGCATCTTCTCCTTTCTCTTCTCTGCAGACTAGCTTCCTCTGCCTACTCAGAATTTCTATTCCCCCCCAAATTTGTCTCATGCACTGGCTTTAGCTGCCCAACACTAGATCTACAGCCAAATCCCAGGATTGGGTCAGAAGTGAAATGGGGAAAGTAAGGGCAGTGTCTTATAGTAAAAATATAACCATCTAGAGCAGGGGTTCTAATCAAGGAGTCCATAAGCTTGAATTGAAGTTCAAAAAAAATGTTATTCTTGTGGGGACGTGTGGGTGTGATATATTTATTAAATAATACACATTATAGTGTGGACTTAGTAAGGGATCCATGGTTTTCACCTGACTGGCAAAGGGGTCCATGGAACAAAAAGGTTAAGAGGCCCTGATCTAGAACCACTATTCCAACAGGGGTTGTGTTGGATGGGGGAAGGCTGCCACGAGGGAGGCAGGTCTCAACGCATTTCTACTCTACTGACGATTCTTGCTCGAGTGCCACGGCTGCTGGCTACTTTGACATCTCCCTAATGGGTCAGGGCAAGGTCCTCTTTGGTCTCTAATGACTTCTGTGACCTTTGATCTCTTTGTGCCATGTTCCAGTCTACCTGTTCAGGCTAGATTGGGGACTTCTTGGCAGCAGAGAGAAAACCAGAGGTAGGGGAAATCGCCATAATTCCCCACATCCCTAAGCTAGCCCAGTGGTTCTGAGGCCCCAGTCAAACGGTGACGCTGGAGACCCAAGTGAGGGTAGAAGGCAGGCCACCACGTTTGCTTCTGCAGTATTGTTTGAGTGGGTAATGTCTTGAAAAAGAGTCTTGTGAGACTGGGAACTGGGAAAGTCCATGGTTAGAGAAGTAGAGTCGGGGAATCTGAGGCAGCTGTAGAATTTCTAAATTTACATCTGCTACTTATGTGTTACTCTGTTCCCTTTGCCCAGTTTCTTGGAGGCAACACAGAAGGGCCCTGATGGATGTTAGGCATCCAGTGGTTTCTGTCACAGCTGAGCAGCACTGAGCTTGGGAAACCCACACTGCCCCTCCCTCCACTTTTAGAGTCAGCAATAAACAACCCCGCTCTTTGTGTGGGAGAAGATGTTATCTCATCCTTCGTGTTCACTACAAACACGGTCCTGAGAATGGCTGTGTAAAAGGTGGACTTGGCCTTGCAGTCTGAGCATACTTCACTGGAACATCCTGGAGTGCTCAGGCCCCAGGATGGACGGTGTCCCCAACAGCACCTACTCCACCTCTGCTTGCAGAAATTCTATCCATCCTCGAATGACACCTTGTTCTTGAAGCTCTCCCCAGTCTCCCACCACAGATTGTGGTGGTTTGGAGCTATGTACCCCAGAAAAACATGTTCTTAAACGTAATCCATTCCTGTGGGTGTGAACTTTTTTTTTTTTTAAAAGATTTATTTATTTACTTTATCCATTTTAAACCCCCCCTTCCCCGTTTTTGCTGTTTTGTGTCCATTTGCTGGGCAATTCTCTGGTCTGTTTCCTGCCATCTCTTCTCATCCTCCTCCTCCAGTCTTTACCAGGATTCGATCCTGGAGACCTCCGATGTAGGAGAGAGGTGTTCTGCCACCAGCGCCACCTCAGTTCCTGGTTTTTGGAGCATCTCGTCTTGTCTCTCCCCTGCGTCTCTCTCCTGTTACGTCATCATCTTGCTGCCTGGCTCCAGGGGCCTGGCAGCTCACCGACACACAGAGCCTGGCAGCCCATGCGCCTTCTGTATATATGTTTTTATTTTACCGGGAGGTCCCGGGGATCGAACCCATGTTCCTCCATATGGCAGACGGATGCCCAACCATTTGAGCCACATCCGCCCCGGGTGTGAACTTTTGGTAAGGCTGCGTCTGTTAAGGTGTGGCCCAGCTGAATCAGGATGGATTTTTTTTTTTTTTAAGATTTATTTATTTTATTTTATTTATCCCCCCCTTGCTGCTTGTGCTGCTGTGTCCATTCGCTGCGTGTCTTCTCTGTGTCTGCTTATCTCCCCCTTGCTGTGAGGTCTTGGCGCATCAGCCCACGGTGCCGCGCGAGCCCCCCTGCCCTCACAAGGAGGCGCCGGGAAGCGAACCCGGGGCCTCTCATATGGTAAACGGGTGCTCCATCCATTGCGCCACACCCGCTTCCTGCTGTGAGGTTGCTGCATCAGCCCACCGCACCGCTCAGGCCGGGGTGCCCTCACAAGGAGGCCTCAGGACACGAACCCAGGCCTCCCATATGATAAACGGGGGCTCTATCCACTGAGCCACACCCGCTTCCCTCAGGATGGATCTTAATCTTATTACTGAAGGCCTCATAGGGAAGGTCATTAAGAGAGAGAAAGCCAGAGGGAGCAGCCAGAAGCTAAATGCCAACAGGACCCAGAAGAGAAGGGAGAAGCCAGGAGAAGGTGCCATGTGCATTACCACGTAACAGAAATAGCTAAGGACCAAGATCCACAGCATCCAGCCCCAGAATGCCACAGTGTTCTGGGAGAAAGCATCGCCTTGATAATGCCTTGATTTTGGACTCCTAGCCTCAAAACCATGAGCCAATAAATTCTGGTTGTTTAAGTCAACCCATTGCATGGTATTTGCTTCAGCAGTCAGGAAACTGAAACACACATGCTCTCTCCTTCCCTTTTGCATTTTCCTTAAGACCCTCATCTATATCTCTCCTTTGTGTCCACAGCTCTCCTTCCCCTACCAGCAGAGTGCAAATACCTCCAGGGGAGGAGCTGTTCCTCTTTGCTCCTGCATTCCCCACCCCGATTCTGTTGCATCTAGTTGGTCCTTAGACTGTATTTGTTGAATTGGATGGAATCAAGATCTTTCTGAAGTTATGCTTCTCCACAGAGTCTGCTGGCCTGCCCTTCAGAATGTCTGTAGGATTCCAGAGGCTATAAATATTGCTCCAAAGCCACTCCGGGGAGCTCCCTTGTAAGGAGCAGGACTTGGCTCCTGAGGCTGAAAGTTTATGCCCACTAGGTGGTGCCATGACCCTCAAGTCTCCAGATGCCTTTTTTAGGAGATTGGAAAGATTCTTTTCCCTCCCTCTTCATGTTTGTTGGCTTAGGCCCTCCACTCACAGAAATAGTTTGTGTGATGTAATCCTGCCATCAGTCCAGCTGCCTATCCCAGACCCAGCCCTACTCAAGATCGGCATGCTGTGGGCACGGAGGATGTCCCTCCAGGGATTGCTAAGGGATGCTGAGATGAGCCCTGAAATTGAGTTCAGAAGTCCTAGGTTGGAGTCGCAACACTGACACTAGTTGTGTTTCTTTGGGCAAGTCACTTAACCTACCTGGGTCCCCATTTTCTCACCTCATATAGCAGCTGAGAATAAAACATGGGGAAATAGATAAAAACACTTTGGAGAAAGAAAGTAAAAGCAAAAAAGAAAAAAGAATAAAATATAAACAAAAACACTTTGAATGTGGGTATGGAGTCAACTACACCTGGGCTTCTTTTAAACGGTCACTGACCATCTCTGTGAATGTGGTCAACTTCCTTAACCCTCTAAGCCCTGGTTTCCCCATCACTGAATCAGAGCTAATCCCAATAATTTTATAGGGTTGGTGTAAGGATTAAATAGAACAATGAATATAAAGTGCTCATCCTAGCGCCTAGTACATAGCAAGCACTCAATAACAATCACATATATATTATATATTATGTACCCCTAGCCCCCAAAAGAGTGCCTGGCACTTAATAGGTGATCCGTATCTATCTGTTGAAAGAAAGAATTTTACATATGAGAAAACGGTAGCACAGAGAGGTTAAGGAACCTCCCTCCAACGGGCACAGCACTAAGGAGCTGTGAAGCAGCGATGTATAGCCAGGCAGTCTGACTCCAGGGCAGCACCCTGAACCTCTACATCCTGCCAGTGGTGTTATAGATATGTGGTGTTACACATTACTATTTGTCCATCTAAACTATATATTCAGAGCTTTTATGTGTTAGGCACCTGTAGGCAGAACTGGGTTGGCATTGAGAGGTATTACCCTCGAAGCCACATAGTTTTTCTCCCCCAAGGGGAGCCAGGCTGCTGGAAGACGGACCTGCTCAACCATGCCAGGGGCCAGTGGACTCATCCCATGACCAGGAGATGAAGGAATAGCTCTGCAGGATGGGATCAGCTGAGGGTCTGATGCATGCATGGTGCCCAGGGTGAGGAGGCTCTGTCAGTTCCATTGGTGTTTCTGCAGCCACACAGTCATCCATTCCACTGACATTTACTGAGGGTCTCCTATGTGCCAGGCACAAAGATAAGTAAGACATGATGGTAAAGGGTTACAATGTAGCAGATGCAGAACTACTGCAGAGGGATGCTCCAAATTGGGGCCTAGGAAAGGAGCAATCAACAGACTGGGAGGCAGGACCAAGGGAGGCAGCATTAAAATTGGGCATTGAAGGATAAACAGGAGTTTGCCAAGCAAGTTGGGGTCTGGGAATGAAGCTCATTCTGGGCTTATTGGGAAATGTAAGAGGTTTGGTGGGGTTGGCATGCCGGGAGGGGGCATGAGTAAAGGAAGGAAGTAGAAAAACAGGAAGTTGCAAATCGGTTGGGGCCAGATTGTGAAATATGCCACATAGAAGAGACAGAACTTAATCCTGTGGTCAGCAGGGGAGCAATGTAATGAACGGCCAAGTCTGTGTTTTAGAAAGATGACTGTAGCCTCACAAAGGTGGGGTGGAAGGGGACGGAAGAAGGAAGACCAAGCCCAATTACCAGCTTCCTGGTCTCAACCTCTTTAGACTTCCTTTTCCTCCTAAGTGAAATGAGGAAAATGACTGCATGTATCTCTCAGGATTGATTTGAGGCTTAAATGAGAGAATCTTATGTAAAGCATTAGCACAGTAATGATGATGTAAAGCACCATTAGGCTCCCTGGCAGGTGGTCTGCCTGGTGGGTAAGCATACGGGCTTTGCTGTTACTTGTGTCCCAGCCGTGTTAGGTAGCACATTTTTATATATTTTTTTTTGTTTTCTTTTTTCAATTTAAAAAAGTTTTTTTTAGCACATTGAAAATCTAGGCAAGACAGGAGAATGGCGAGCAGGGTCTGGATAAAAGAGTGGAGCGGATTTGTGGAGTGTGGGAGCGGCAGTGAAGCATTCGGGGTGTGGGGGTGTGGGAGCGGTAGGTGTCCGGGGAGGGGGTGATGGTTCTTAAGTCCAACCACGAGAACGCGGATGGTGGACACAGAGTCAGAAACTAGCTAGGGCGAGGATGAGTTTGAGGTAGGCGCTTGCAGGATATTTCGGATGTGCAGTTGATAATGAATGTCAGCTCAAGACCAGCACTGCTCTCCTCCTGGGCCTAGGAGGGGCCAGGGGGCCCCGGTGGGCGCTAGGACAAAAGAAAAGAAAAGAAAGACACTCAGCTAGAGGCTGGGAGGAAAGCTCAAGAAGCCGGTTTTCCCCTCGAGGCAGGACGGGAGGCGGGGAGGCAGAGCGGGCAGGGTAGCCCAGATATGGCAAACTTCTAGAAGCGGAGCGTGGCCAGAGAGGCGCTGCGCCCTGCCCGGAGGATGAAGGAAACAGGCGGGAGGCTGGCGCGGACTAGAAGGGGGGCGCCGGGGTGGAGAGCCAGCCAGCGAGGGATGGCAGGAAGCCGGGAGGAGCGAGTCGGGGTGGAGAGCGAGGAGGGGAAGGGAAAAGGGCGGGTAGGAGGGGAGGAGAGAGGGAAGAAGAAAGAGAGGAGGGCTGGGGGGAGGAGAGAGGGGAGGAAGGGTGGGAGCAGGGGAGAGGAGGAGAGAAGGGCGAGCAGGGGAGCGTGGAGGCCGCGGTAGGCGCAGCGGGGACTTCGGCCCGGCCGCCTCCGCGCGCAAGGCGCAGCCATTCCGCTGCTCGGGGCGCCGCCGCCGCCGCGCCCGGGGGCCATGCTCCCGCCGCCCCCGC
The DNA here is from genome assembly GCA_029593785.1 of Cabassous unicinctus. Lineage (NCBI taxonomy): Eukaryota > Metazoa > Chordata > Mammalia > Cingulata > Chlamyphoridae > Cabassous > Cabassous unicinctus. The sequence goes on from JAQZBX010087164.1 coordinate 7,989, forward strand.
GCCAGCCGCCGCCCCAGGCTCGCGCGGCCCGCGGCGCGGTGAGCCTGCAACGGCCGTTCCTGCGCAGCCCGCTGGGCGTGCTGCGGCTGCTGCAGCTGCTGGTCGGCGCCGCCTTCTGGATCACCATCGCCACCAGCAGGTACCAGGGCCCCGTGCACTTCGCGCTCTTCGTGTCCGTGCTCTTCTGGCTTCTGACCCTGGGCCTTTACTTCCTCACGCTGCTGGGCAAGCACGAGCTGGTCCCGGTGCTGGGCTCGCGCTGGCTCGTGGTCAACGTGGCGCACGACCTGCTGGCGGCCGCGCTCTACGGCGCCGCGACGGGCATCATGATCGACCAGACGCAGCGCCACAGCTACTGCAACGTCAAGCATTACCCGCTCCCCTGCGCTTACCGAGCCTTCCTGGCGGCCGCGGTGTGCGGCGGCCTCTGTCTCGGCCTCTACCTGCTCTCGGCGCTCTACGGCTGCTGCCGCCGCTGCCAGGACCAGCAGGAGGTGGCGTGAGGCCCGCCCGCGCCCGCCGCGGCCCAGACGAGGGCGGGAACCCCCCCGGAGCCCGGCGGCCCCGGCCTTCCCGCCGCCGTCGCCCCGCACCCGCGCCTCCTGGCACCCTCCCCTTGCCCTGCGTTCCTGCTGACGCCGGCGCCCGGGAACTGCGACGCTGACACGCTGCTGCCGCTCGACGGCGGCGCCAGGGCTCGGGCCCCGCGTCCCCAGCGCTGCTCCGGACGCGCCGTCTCCCGGGACCAGGGCAGCGCTGCAACCGAGAGGCGGACACACGCTCGGACGGGCCGCCCGGAGGCGGAACCTCGCGGTTCCTCTTACCCTTCCCTGCCAAGAGCTAGACGTGGCCAGGCGCCGCGTAGATCCGGGGGAGGCTCCCAAATTGGAACCAGCGTTTTGGCTGCGCCACTGCCCCCTCCCTCCCGCTCTGCGGTCGGAAGAGCACCCCCTTCCCTGGCCTCTCTTCCAGCTTCGGGTGCTGGAAAGGCCGGCATGCTGCCGCGGGGCCGGCTGGGGACAGGCCTCGGCTGGCCCCGACGTGAGCGACGACTTTGGGATTGTGTGGGCGTCCTGCACGCTCCTTCCGGGCCCACCCCTCAGAGCTTTGAAGTCCTGGGGTGGGGCCCATCCGCAGAGGTGGAGATGGCTAGGAAGGCCCACAGGACTCTTCTCTCACCTCTGCTTGGCCCCTCTCTGTCCTCGCGGTTCGCTGAGCCGAGACCCAAACACACCCGACATCACTGACTTCCCCGCCTCGCGGTGACTCGGGCCTCTTCCCTCTCACAGGCTTCTGCTCCACCATTCTGCCCCCCTCCATATCTATTTGCATTAGGGACCCCCCTCCCCACCCCACCCCGACTTCCGCGGAATGTTAAGGCAAGTCTCGCCCTTGTTTATGCAGAGAGGGACCCAGCGCCTGCCCTGGGAACAGCGGCAACGAGCTTGGAGCTCAGAACCCGTCTCAGGACTCGCAGCCCAGCACTGCTTACATTAGAGCAGGGGTTGTTCCCGGAACCCCGACCTCGGAGATACCTCTCTAACTGAGGGTTTCAGGGCCCAAAGGGTTTGTCAGTGGTGCTATCTCCCCTTCCCGGAGATTCAGGATGCTCCTTAGCATATCAAAGGCTCTGAGAAGGCCCGCAGCTGAAGCAGCCCAGGTAATTTAGTTTACAAATTAACTGCCCTGGGCCTGCGCCAGTTTTTCCCACCTTGGGGTTCCAAACAGCCCGGTGCTGTCCTGGCTCTCCTTCATTCCTACCGGCCCAACCCACTGGCACGGACTGTTTGGAGGTTGGGGGAGGGCAACCTCTTTCCGAGGGGGGTTCTTGCAGAAGGAGGGGACTGCCTCACCAAGCCCTGGGTACTGGTGGGTTTGTTTACATTGTTTGGGAAATGAAGCCAAGGTTATCCAGATGTTCTCCAGGAAAAAGAACATCTCCTGTAAGAGATTCTGCCATTGATTGGCAGGGGACATTCACAATTACCAAAGAGAGGAGAAAAGTCTCTGGAGCTGAGGTGAACAGCTGACCGAACCTCTGGATGGTAAGACCCTTCTTGGTTTGCTGGAAGGCCTTTGAGTGAAAAAAAACATGGAGCCCCATCCTTTTCCAAAAATTAAAGGTTTTTTATTCAGAGAACAAGTTGGAGGGGTGAAAATAATAAGAACAATGTTCAAAGAGTTGCAGAAATTCGGCCTTTTTGCTAAATCTTGCAAAGCTCTACTCTTTGAAAACGCCCTGTTCTCCGGATTAAAACATGGAATGGAGGAGGCCAGAGCGTGTGTCCATGAACTGATTTTGGAGCCTAGGTAGGGAGGCGTTAGGTTTCTCTGTTGTGGTGTGATGGTGACGTTGGGGGTGGGTGGGTAGAGTACTTGGGTAGCATCACCCGCCTGGCATCTATCTAACCCTAGCATGTGCCTGGACCTCAAAGCTCTTCGCATGTATTTTTAATTTTTTAATTTTTAAAATTTCTTCGCATGTATTTGTTCCATTCGCTCAGCAACCCTTTTGGATGGGGTCCATTATTCCCATTTTACGGATGACAAAATAAGACAGGGAAGGTGAATAACTTGCCCAGCGTCTCACAGCTCACAGTGGTGGGGCCAGGATTTGAGCCTTGGCAGCCTGGCCTCTCCAGGACCGTACTGCACTATAGAGTAGGGGGTTAATGCATGTTAGATACTGGCATCATGGTTATTTTTGTTGTTGTTTTCTGTCTCCTCTGGAAAATCCCAGAACACTGTGCCCCAAGGGTCCCCTGAATCCTTTTTTTTTTTTTTTTCTGTATATAATTTTTAAAACAATTTTTTAAAACAATTTATTGAAGTATATCATTCATACATGAACATACATAAACTATAAGTGTTCAGTAAACATTGTGAACTTACAAAACAAACATGCATAACATCATACAGGGCTCCCACACATCACCCCACCACAAATGCTTTGCATTGTTGTGAAACATTTGTTAAATTATGAGAGAGCATTGTCAAAGTATTTCCTCCTAACTATAGTCCGTATCTTACTCCCCTATACTTTTTTTCAAGGATTTATTTATTTATTTATTATCTATTTTTATCCCCCTCCCCCGTTTTTGCTGTTTCTGTGTCCATTCACTGGGCAACTTTCTGTGTCAGTTTCCTGCCCTCTCTTCTCATCCTTCTCCTCCTGTCTTCACTGGGATTCGATCCTCAGAACCTCTGATGTGGGAGAGAGGAATCCTACCACCTGCACCACCTTAGTTCCTGGTTTTTCGGCACGTCTCATCTTGGGTCTCTTTTGTGTCACTCTCCTGTTACGTCATCATCTTGCTGCATGGCTCACGGGGCCTGACGGTGCACCCACACACAGGGCCTGATGGCTCCCCCGCACACGGGGCCTGGGGGGCTCACCCACTTGCGGGGCCTGATAGCGCACCCACGCACGGGGCCTGGTGGCCCGTGCGCCTTCTATATTTTTCTTTTTTTAATTTTTATGAGGAGGTCCCGGGGATCAAACCCAGGTCCCTCCATATGGGAGATGGACACCCAACCATTTGAGCAACATCCGTCCCCCTGCTATATCTCTTAAGGTTGACCAAAGATACCTAGAGTTACAGTCTTTTCCCATACAGGATGGTCATATAATAAATCAGGCTTAATTTATCACCAGCATTCTAAAAACCAGACCTAGGGAGAAAAACTAGGTCTGGGGACATATGCATGGTTTTTAATATAGTGAATGTTTAGCCTACCCTGATTATCACAAAATCAGGACAGTGAGAATATTCGCACCCCTGAGTCCTTTGATGTCTCAGTTAGGTTGGGGTCCCACTGCCAAGGATGGATAACTGTTCCCCCAACTCTAACCGCCAGGGCCACCAGAGCCTGGCAGTGGGCTTTGGCAGGACACTTTGGGTTGCCTCAGAAGCACAGTGACTTTGGTTCTTCTGTTGCAGGTTTCCATGTTGCTGGAGCCATGGAGCTTCCCAGAGCCTGGTCATTCCAGCGTTTCCCAGGGCCTGATTCCCTGGGCTGGCAAGACCATTCCAGAGTCTTCACTGGCCGTAAGTGGAGACGGGGAGAGAGAACAACCTTTGCCCAGCAGCCTCCCTTCACACTGGCTTCCACACTGGCCACTGGAAGAGCCGAGATGGGTGAAGACTCATTTTTGCCTTAGTCCACAAGGATTCCTGATTCCCCTTGTGCCATGACTGGAGCACAATATTCCAGGCACCTAGAACTCATTCTGAACTCCCCTGTGCTCCAAACAATGGGTTTTAGCTCCAGCTTTTTACCTTTCCCCTTTTTTTCGTTTTTAAGTTGCATCCTCAGCTCAGGTCCAGCCCCTGAGGAGCTCCTCCTCAGCGCCCCAGCCCTTGGTGCTCTGTTTGTGGTCAGATGACCTTACTCAGGAGCAGGCATCTCCTTGGCCTTCACGGTGCCTCATCAATCCAGATGTACCTGTAGCACTCCGGAGCTCACTGGCTCTTCTAGATGTGCCTTTCTGCTTGGCCTCCAGCTGCTTGGTAGTCCCTCTGTCTGACAGATGCAAGAAAGACATGTAGGACTGTCTCCACCCACTCCCTCCTCCTCCTTGAGGCCCTGTGCCACAGGAGTGGCCACTTGACCTAGCCCAGGACTTTGGATACTGGAGAGCCTCATATACCTCCCTCTTCAGACACCAGGACCCAGTCCAGCTCAAGACCACCAGGGCAGTTCCCAGCCCTAACGTTGGCGCCACTTGTATTATTTCTCCTGTGTCCTACAAAGGCCAAAAGAGGCAGTGGGTAGGGAGAAGGGGCCGATGTGGCCCATTCAGTATATAGTGAGATTTCTAATCTGCTTTTCTGAATAAAGCTTGGTTTGTCTGATTTCGAAACATGTGCCTTCTCCCTGGTCCTTGTGGCAACCCTGTGTGCTAGGTGCCCC
>JAQZBX010087165.1:0-12902 GCA_029593785.1 Cabassous unicinctus
TCAATTAGGCTGGCTAAAGTATAATCCAGAGAACAGCTAATGTTTGAACCTGCCCAAGTCAGAAAGTCTGGTAGCCACCATTTTAACTCCACTCCAAGTCTGAGGGGAAGCAGGGCTGATTGAAAATCATAGTGAATGTATAGACTGGCTTCATTCTACCCAGCTTGCATTGCAACCCTAGCCTAGGCTCCTATCTCATCTCCAGCAGGGAGAAAGCTGGGTTCACCAGTACCAGCCTCTCTGGCAACTGCAGGCAATTTTGGCCAACACTGACTAGATAATCAGACATGGTGGACTCTATTCCCACTCCCCAGTAAGATAGGAGGGGAACTGTGATTCCTTGACCCCTCTGGGCAAGTGCAGGTGATTTCACCCTACACAGATTAGTTTATTGAGTGCATTTGTGTCCACCCCTACTCCGCCTACAGGACAGGAGGGTCTGGTGTTTCTTCAGCCTCTCTGGACAACTGCAGGCATTTTCAAGATGCACAGATTGGATACTCAGACACCTGTAGCTCTATCTCCACCTCCCAATAGTATAGGAGGGGAGATGTGTTCCCTCAGCCTCTCTGGGTAACTGCAGGCACTTTTGGCCTGTATATATTGGTTTGATGAATTCAAGAGACTCCATTCTTGCCTCCATTAAGATAGCAGGTTGCTGTTGTTTGCTCAGCCTCTCCTTGTAACTGCAGGTGCTTTTGGCTTGCATGAACTGGACTGTTGGATGCCTGAGGTTACATACCCATTGCTGATAGGACTGGAGGGTGGTGGTGCCTTCCCAGAATCTCTGGGCAATTGCAGGTGCTTTATCCCCACACAAATTAGATTGTTGTACACACCATAAGCTCCATACTCACCCCTGGCAGGGTAGAAGGAGGGCCAGTGTTATGGCCATCCCAGTCCCAGGCAGGGGAAGAATGGGTGTGAAACTTCATCAGTCTCTCTGAACAACTAATATAGTCTTGGCCTGCATTGCTTTGATTACTACACATGTCTGTGGCTCCATCCATATCCCTGACAAATGAGAGAGGTGGTAGAAGATTTCTGGAGCAATTCAGGCAGCATCAGCCTACAAAGCTTACAATATCAACTATACCTTTGGCTCACACTACACAACAAGCAAGGGAGAATTGGCAAGAAACCCCTAAACTGAAGAAAGAACTGCACCCAGAATAAATACACTTAAGAAGCCAGATGCCAAGACACCAACAAAATATTAGAATCTCTACAAAGAAAGAGGAAGATATGGCCTAGTCAAGGGAACAAGATAAGCTTCCAGATGACATAAAGGAGTTGAAACAACTAATCATAGATGTTCAAACAAATCTCCTTAATAAAGTCAATGAGAAGGCTAAAGAGATAAAGCGTATTAAGAAGACACTGGGTGATCACAAAGAATTAGAAAGCATACATAGAAATATAGCAGAAATTATGGGAATGAAAGGCACATTAAATGAAATTTAAAATACACTGAAGGCATATAAAAGCAGATTTGAAGAGGCAGAAGGTAGGATCATTGAGTTTGAAGACATGGTCTCTGAAACTGAACAAACAAAAGAACAGCTAAGAAAAAATGGAAAAAATTAAATAAAATCTCAGGAAACTACATGACAACAAGAGAAAAGCAAATGTATGTGTTATGGGTGTCCCAGAAAGAGAAGAGAAGGGAAAAGGGGCAGAAGGAATATTTGAAGAAATAATGGTTGAAAATTTCCCAACCCTATTGAAGGACATAGATACCTGTTTACAAGAAGCATAACATACTCCCATCTGAATAAACCCAAATTGACCTAGTCTGAGACACTTACTAATCAGAATGTCAAATGCCAAAGACAAAGAAGGTATTCTGAGAGCAGCAAGAGAAAAGCAGTGCATCACATATAAGGGATATCCCAATAAAATTAATGCTGATTTCCCAACAGAAAACATAGAGGCCAGAAGGCAGTGGTATTATATATTTAAGATACAGCAAGAGAAAAACTGCCAGCCAAGAATCTTATATCCAGCAAGATTTTCCTTGGTTTGGGAAGCAAGGGAAGATTGAGAGGTGATAAGCTTTGTTTATTTATTTATTTATTTATTATTTTTATTGTTATTGTGAAACTGCACTAAGAATGACAAGTGATAAATGCACAAATATGTGATTATACTGAATACTATTTATTGTACATTTTGGAATGGATTTATGCTTTATAAATATGTATCAAGAAAATTGATTTGTTAAGAAAAATGAGAGTATGTTTAGAATATTCACAGATAGAAACTGAGAGATTTTTAACCAAAAGACTGGCTTTGTGGGAAATATTCAAGGGAGTGCTACAGCATGAAAAGAAAACACAGGAAAGAGAGGCTTGGAAAAGAGTCTAGAAATGAAGATGTATCAGTAAAAGTAACTAAAAGTGTAAAAAGAGTGATGAAAAATAAATATGAGAGGCAATACCCAAAGATCAAAATGGGTGAAGAACTGTCTTTACAGTAAAACTTTGAATAGTAATAGATTAAACTCCCCAATCAAAAGACACAGACTGGCAGAATTGATAAGAAAATAGGAGCCATCTATATACTGTCTACAAGAGACTCCCCTTAGGCCCAAGGATATTAATAAGTTGAAATACATTATGCTAAGAGAAATAAGCCAGACACAAAAGGACAAATATTGCATGGTCTCACTAATATAAACTGAATATGAAGAATAAACACATCAAGTTAAAACCTAGAGTACAGGTTATTTGGAGATAAGAGGACAGCCAAGATGTACTGATGTTTAATTTATGTGGAAATTTTAATTAATCTCACTGTAAAAGTTTGGAAATGAATAAAGGTGATGGTAACACATTATAGTGAGTAGAACTAATGCAGCTGGTTTAAAAATGGGAGAAAGCTAGCAGATAATCTAGGGACTGAATAACATAGTGAACCCAGAGGTGGATGAAAATTGTGGTGAGTAATACAAATGTAGGAATGTCCTGCTGTGAACTAAAACAAATGAATGTCACTATTGCAAGGGGGTAAGAATGTGGAGAATCATGGAAAAACACAATGAATTTAACCTATAGAATATAGTTAACAGCAATACTGCAATATTCTTGCATCACTGCTAAAGATGTACTATGTTAATAGTGGGGGGATTATGTAAGGGATATACTAAATATACACTGTGATACATATTTAATGGTAATATTCTGATGGTGTTATCTCATGATCTGTAGCAACTGTTCCAAACCAATATGGTGTGTCCATGGAGGGATGTTGTATGGGAATTCCACACATGTGCATGATGGTTTTGTAAGTTCGCAACCTCTCTAATAAAAATATATTTTTAAAAAACACAACAAAACCCAAATCAGATGTTATGCTCTTCCCTTTAGGGAAGAATATATAGGCAGGAATAAATTGTCAGAGTTATTATTGGGATGTAACTCCTCCCCACTGAAATAGGAGACAATTAATCAATGTCATTTCCCTTGATCATTTGGCTGCTCTTCCTTTTTTCTACTGCTACCCTGATGTCTTTTTAGGAAAACTCGTTGGCCTTTTTCAATTTTACCAAAAGAAAGAAAAATTGGGATAGATTGTCTCTAGAAGCTTCAACCCATCAGTGAAAAAAAAGGGTGAACATTTACTCAGTATTTATTCAAATCCTTCATATTTTACAACCATAAAATCTAGATAAACTGCTGTGAACTATTTATACAATAAGATCCCATGCCATGCAAAAATTCAAATTGAACTCATAGGAGAGACACATCAATTATAAAATTCCATTACCAAGTACTCAGGAAAAAATCATTAAGATAAAATCCTCTTTTAATTAAAAGTTCAAATAAATATTCTATTTTTTATTCTTCTTCAAAGAGTCTCTTTTCATGTTATAAGTTGATGCATTTCCTCAGCTTCTACTGCTTGGAATACTTTTCAGATGGAATGGGAGCCATTATTTCAGGGATTTACAAATTAGTTTACTGCCAAACATCCCATTAGCCACAAATATTTCCAGTCACATGGATTTATCACATCATTGTCCTTCTACATTTTATGTCAAGGCAAGGTTTACACAAACTTCTGAATTTTCCTGGCTCTGCGATTTCTTTCCTTCTCTCTCACTTCTTTCACAAAAGCTCCTTAGAGTTTTTAGTTTTATCTTCTTTCTTCTCTGGGATCTGACAGGATAGTACTGGGTGTTTTAGGGCTAAGCATTCATTTCTGGCCCAGACATTTCTTTTTTAACCTATAGATTCTCTCTCCTGGAATTTCCCCTTCTGAGAGATGTGACATTTATAAGCTGTGATTATTGACAGCATGAACTCCTCAAAAAACCTTGTCCGATTTCCTCTCGCTATTTGGATATTCCACACCATGTTGTCTGGCTTTGAATCTACAGAATAGGTTCTGCCAGAGTTCAAAGGGCACTTAAGGCTTAAAAGTGATGCAGGCCACTCCATATAGTATAATAGTAACAGTTTACAGAAAAAGAGCTGGTACTGCATGCCTGCAGGGTGTTCTGAGTAATTGTTCTCACTGCCCAGAGGTTTACAGAGTGTTACATAGGGCAAGAATGAGAAGGCATTGAGCCAAGTCAGGGTTTGCAAGATTGTGAATATGTCTCTTTGAAGTTACTGATTATTTTAGTTTGCTAAAGGCTGCAAAGCAATATACCAGAAATAGATTGACTTTTACAATGGCAACTTATTAATTAATAAGCTTACAGTTCTGAGGCTGCAAAGATGTATAAATCAAGGCATCATCAGGAGATGCTTTCTCCCAGAGCTGCAGCTGTGGTTTATCAGGCACAATGCATCATCAGAAGGTTGTATATATTTGTGTGTATATCTATATTTATGCCAGCACTACACTGTTTTTTACTGTGTGTATTAGTCAGGGTTCTCTCAGGGAACAAAATAAACAGGAGATATCTGTCAATAATATGAGATTTTAAAAGAGCCTCTCATGCGACCGTGGGGATGCACAAGTCCAGGTTCCACAGGCCAGCTGCAAACCAGGGCTCTGATGAAAGTTCGATGAAAGGTCCTTGATGAGTTTCTGGGAGAAGTTGGCTGTCCAATGGTGGGAAATTCTCTCTGAATGTTGAAACCACTCCCCCTTTTAAGGCATTCAACTCATTGGATAAAAATGTCACCCACTGATGATGCAATCTCCCTAATTAATGCAGACGTAATCAGCCATCCATGCAGTAAAATCACTGGTGATTGAAGTCCATAATGCTCTTGTATTACAGTTAGCCCAGTGCTTGCTGGACCAAACACCTGGACACAATTACCTGCCTGAGTTGACACATTAGCCTAACCATCACACTGTGGTATTGTATTAAATTTTAAAATCAGGGAGTGTGAGAACTACAAACTTGTCCTTCCTTTGCAATATTGTTTTGGCTTTGCATGGTCCCTTGCAATTAAATATGAATTTGTGGATTGATTTTTCCATTTTTTCCAAAAAACAGTTGTTGGTATTTTGATAGATATGGCATTGAGTCTTGAAGATTGCTTTGGCTAGAATTGGCATGTAAAGTGTCAAGTCTTCCTATTATTGAACATGGAATGTCTTGCCATTTATGTAGGTTTATTTAATTTATTTCATCAGCATGTTGTACGTTTCAGTACACACAACCTTCACTTCCTTGTAAACTTTACTGAGATAGTTTATTCCTTTAGGATCTTTTTTCAATGGATTTTTAAAAATTCAATTTCAGAATATTCTTTTTTGGTGTATAGAAAAATAATGGATTTTTGCACATTAATTGTATACTTGGAATTTTGCTGAATTCATTAGTTCTAGTAGTTCTCTTATGTAATTTTGGAGATTTTCTATATAAAGGCACATGTTATCTGCATACAGAGATAGTTTTACTTCTTCCTTTCCAATTTGTATGCCTTTTACTTCTTTTTCTTGCCTAATTGTTAAACAAGGATTTGCAGTACAATGTGAATAGAAGTTGGTGAAATTGCACATCTTTGTTTTTTGGCAGACCTCACAGGGAAGGCTTTCACTATTTCACCATTAAGTATAATGTTTACTGTGTATTTCCTTCTATTTCTTCTTTTACTCTATTACTTCTTCTGATGAAAACTCTCAGCACACTGTTAAACCACTGATAGTCTTCCTTGATTCCATGAGAAAATGAAATTCTAAGGGACATAACTCTACTAGTATATGACTGGCTAACTTTTGATGTAGAACTATGAGTTTTCAATGATTTTAATAAAATATTTTTATAATTTTTACAGAAAAATTGAATCATTATCTGCAATAAGTTCCCCAATCATTAAAAGCATCTAATGAAAATTTATCATTAATTTGTGATAAAAGACAAATCTGAATAAACCTAAGTCTGCTCAGCAAAATATATTCTTAAAGGCTTGAGGACAAAAATGTAATATAAAGGAGGAGCCCTTTTAACTAGTAGTTTTCAACACTGTTGTGTTAGTTCCATAACTTAGCTCTAGTTAAACTTTGTACTTCTTTATTGTACAGAAAACTTGGCTGCATTTCCTCTAATTAAGTCAACACCCCATGGTATATTAGATTATTGATATATATTTCCCTCCTTCTACCCACAACTCTTGGCCCCTTAGATGTTGCATTTAGCCATGTACCTTGCTTTATCCTATTAACTGTGAAATAAAAAAAACACTGTACCTAGTCTCTATGAGATATTTCATTTATTGAAAAAAAAAAATGCTCCAGGTAGTTACTTTTCTCTAACATGGGTTCCACTATGACAAAAGTGGTTGAAATCCAACTCAAATCCACAAACTGAAGCAAAGTTGGTTTTAATGACATACATACCCACAATTAAGCAATAAATTCTCATTATTTTGTGGTAACAATTTGAGTTACTATCTTTTATGCAATGAACATTGAATAATAAAGGAATCCACATCCCACACCTATCAAGATGGTTGGGAATTTTAAATACAAAGTTTGAAATTTTGTGACAAAAGCATACACCAGAGTAACCCTCATCATGATAAAGATAAAAGCCTTTCATTTAGATACCTCATGCCTTTATCTTACCATTTCCCGCCTCGACCCACAGACATCTGCCATTCTGATTTCTTCAAGTTTAGATTAGTTTTACCTACTTAGGATTTAATATAACTAAAACCTTACATATTTATGGCTGACATATTTCTCACAGCTTTGCTAGTTTTAAGGTCCAACAATATTGCCATATCAAGAGTGTGTTCCATTTAATTACTAACAAATACAATCATTTTTTCCCTTTTCCTTGTTGTTGGAAATTTGATTTACTGCCAGAAATTTTGTTGTTTCTGCTGTTGTTATGAATAAAGCCTTTATGCACCCTTCTATGTAAGTCTTGTTATGTATGTGCATGTTATAATTTTCTCCTGTAAATCCTAATTTATGTAATTTGGGGTCATAGGTAAAAGGCATGTTTAGCTTTGCATGACACAATCTAGCCTTTACCTAAAAGGGATGCACCATTGCACACTCTTACCAGCAATGTGTGAGACATCCAGTTGCTCTACAACTTTGTCAATATTTAGTGTTGTCAGTCTTTTTAAATAAATCTATTTATTCATCTGCCTAAGTAGTATTTTTATGGTTTTAATTTGTGTTCTCTAAATGATTAATAATATTGAACACTTCCATGTTCTGATTATTCAAATGTATATTTTCTTTAAATGTCTGTTCAATTCTTTTGCCAATAATACTAATGCTTAATTTTGTCCTCTTAATTATTGTGTTGCAGTTTTATATATAAGTGGATTCAAGTCTTTTTAAATGGATAAATATCATTAATATGTTCTCCACATCTGTTTGGATATTCATTCTCTTACAGGTTTGTTTGATGGATACTACTCTTAAGTCCATTTTATCTTTTTTGCTTCTTGAATTCATGGTTAATGACTTCTGGATTGTGCCTAAAAAAATTTTGGTAAAGCCATATGAAACACAAATCCTGAGAAATGAATAATTGATCAACCAATATGGCAGTGTGAGATCCTCCAGAATTCTGTTCACACACAGATTCTTAGAAAAAGAAGCAAAAACTGGCAGAATAAAATTTTAAAATGGAAGAAGCTCAAACATCCCTTGAAGCTGTGCCCAACCCCTCTGCAGTATGGTATAGAACTGGCCTGCACTCCCAATGTGACTTTCTATAGTAAACACACTAAAATAGTAAACATACAATGGGCAGCAAAATTTTTTAAATTATTGCAATTTATTTTTTTATATTTTATTTGTTATTTTAAAACTATTATTATTTAGTTTTCTTATTAATTTTATTTGGTTATTTTATTAGCTTTGTTTTGGAGGGGTTTTGCACCTCAGAAGGGTGACAACTATAGCATGGAAGGATTACAAGTGTGAGGTGTTGGTGATGGGGACATGTGTGGGAACGGTTGCACCTGGGTCATGCCTGTAAGGCATACGAATATGTTCAAGTGTTCATGGGGCATTGTCTTGGTAGGACAAGACCCACACAATAACTGAAATAATATTGAATACCCATCCTGGGGAGTTCTGCTATATTCTCTAATAGGATGGCAAGAGTAACTGGAAAACTAGGGCAGTGCCTAGTGAAGGAAGACAGACCATTATGCCAGGCCCTTGATATTGATGATTGTACTTATAAATTTTACTTGTGAAATTGAAACATAGTCTAGTATTATATATTGCCTAAGAGTTGTCTCCTGAAAGCCCCGTTGTTGCTTAAATGTGACCTCTTTCTAAGCTAAACTCAGCATATAAATGTACAACCTTTCTGCTAGCATGGGACTTGACTCCCAGAGATAAGCCTCTCTGGCACTGAGAGATTATTACCAAGCACCAACTAGCAATGCATCTCAAAAAAGACATTAACAAAAAGGGGGAAAGAGTAAAGACAAATGAGTTTATATGGTTATGAGAGTCTTCAAAGTGAGCCAGGAGGTCTTTCCAGAGGATGCACTTATGCACATTTCAGCAGGATTCCAATGCCATAGTAAACATTGCCTCAAACAACAGGGCTACTGGGGATTCTAGAGACAGCCAGACACTATAAGTAGGCAAGACAAGCTCAGGAGTTCAGCACCCTGTCAGTGGAATTTACTTTGGAATTTATGCTGCCCAGAGTAACAGAGTTAGACTCATTTATAGTTTCTGTACACATGGCTCTTCTGCCCATTTTACTTGAACTTATAATTAGCACCATACTTGTTAAATATATGTCCCAGAGACTTAAATCTTAAATCACTCCTATTTCCACTCCTTCATTCCTGGACTCATGAATACTGGCTATGGGAGAAACAGCACCATTGTGTGGATGCTGATTTAGAGCATACACAGTTCGAAAACATTGTCCCAGCCTTGTAAGGTATTACAACTGAGTTGACACTATAATTGAGTCTTCAAAAGGTCATTCAAATGTTCTATCATTCCAGCTACTTCAGGATGATGGGGAACACAGTATTACCCATGAATTCCATGAGCATATGCCTATTCCCACACATGTTTTACTGTAAAGTGGGTTCCTTGATCAGAAGCAATGCTGTGTGGAATGCCATGTCGGTGGATAAAACATTTGGTAAGTCCACGGGTGGTAGTTTTGGCAGAAGCACTGCATGCAGGAAGGAAAACACATATCCAGAGAATGTGTCTATTCCAATTAGAAAAAAATCCTTACCCTTTCATAATGGACATGGTCCTTTGGAATCAACCTGCCACCAGGTAGCATGCTGATCACCTTGGGGAATGGCACACTATTGGAGGCTGGGTATGGTACTCTGTTTTTTTGCCTGCATGACTTTGATTACTGCACATGGTTGTGGCTCCATCCCTAAACTTGGAAGGGTAGAAAGGTGAGATATATTTGATCAATTCCTGGGGCAATTCAAACAGCTTCAGCCTTCATGAGTTACATTACCAACAGCACCCTCATTAACTACTCCACAGTTAAGAAGGGAGAAAGTGCAAGAAACAGATGAAAAAGAGTTGAACAAATTCAGATTGGCTAAACATGAGACAGTATAATATTCCAAATTAAGTTGAACAAAGTATCAAAGAGGAGTTTTAGTACAAAGCCAATCAATTTGAAAGCCCTAGACAAAGAAAGAAACTGTGCTCAGAAAAAAATGCATCTAGTAAATTAGAAACCAAGACACCAAACAAAGAATTATAGTCCATACCAATAACCAGGAAGATAAGGCCCAATCAAAGGAAAAAGCTAAACCTTGAGGTGACATAAAGGATTTGAAGTAACTAAACATAGGTAGAAAAACAAATCTCCTTAATAAATTCAATGATATGGCTAAAGAGATAAATGATACTAAGAAGACACTAGTTGAGCACAAAGAAGTATTTTTAAGCATACATAGAAAATAGCAGAATTTATCAGAATGAAATGCTCGACAAATGAAATTTAAAATACAGTGGAAGCTTATAACAGTAGATTTGCAGAGGGAGAAGAACGTATCAGTGAAATTGAAGACAGGGCCTCCAAAAGTGAATATACAAAACAATAAGGAAAAGAATGGGGAAGAAAGTTGAATAGGGTCTCAGGGAACTATATGACAGCCAGAGACATGCAAACATATGTATCATGGGTGCCCCAGAAGGACATAGATATTCTTTCCAAGAAACACAATTTACTCCCATCTGAATAAAAATAAATAGACTTTCACTGAGACACATATTAAGTGTGTGTCTTCATATGGCAGAATATCTAATGCCAAAGATAAAGAAAGAATTCTGAAAGCAGCAAGAGAAAAGAGATTCATCACAAACAAGGGATGCCCAATAAGTTTAAATTCTGATTTCTTATCAGAAACTATATAGGAAAGAGTGCAGGGATAGGATATATTTAAGATCCTGAAAAAGAAACACTGACAGCCAAGAATCTAGTATCTGGTAATATTAGCCTTCAAAAATGGGGGTTAGTTTAGAATATTCACAGATAAATAGAAATGGAGAGAATTTCTTACCAAGAAACCAGCATTACAGGAAACATTAAAGGAAGTGCTACAGTCTAAAAAGAAAACACAGGACAGAGAGGCTTGGAAGTGATTCTAGAAATACAGACTATATCAGTAAAACTAATGCAAAGTGTAAAAAGAGTGGTGAAAATAAGATAAGACAGATAAAACCCAAAGGTCAAAATGGGTGAAATAAGAACTACCTTTTCAGTAATATCTCTGGATGTTAATGGATTAATCTCCCAAGTCAAAAGAAACAGACTGGTAGAGTAGATTACAAAATATGAGCTAACTCTCTGCTGTCTTCTAGAACTCACCTTAGACACAAGGATACAAGTAGATTGAAAGTGAAAGTCTGAAAAAATATATTCCTCACATTTAGTAACCAAAAGAAAAATAAAACTGGAGTAGATACACTTATAGTGGGAGAAATAGACTTTAAAAGGAAAGCTCTTATTAGAGACAAGAGAGGACATTATATATTAAGAAAGTGGCAATTCATCAGGAAGAAATAACAATAGAATATGTATATTCATGTAACCAATGCCCAAACTTACATGAGGCAAACAGTGACAAAACTTGAAGGAGAAATAGATGTCTCTACAATATTATTTGGAGACTTCAATACAGAACTCTCATCATTTGATAGAACATTTGTGCAGAGGATCTATAAAGAAACAGATCTTATGTAATATGAAAAAAGAAAACATAATAGACATATATAGAAAATTAGATTTTGAAACAGCAGAATATACATTCTTCTCAAGTGCTTATGGACTCTTCTCCAGTCCAGACCATATATTGGTTAACAAAACAGATCTCAGTAAATTTAAAGATTGTAATTGTAAAAAAAAAAAACTCTCTTCGATCATAAAGGAATAAAGCTGGCAATCAGCAGGCAGAAAAAGGAAAAACTCACAAATATACACAGATTAAACAACACATTCTTAAATGACCAGTGGCTCAAAGAAGAAATAGCAAGAGAAATCAATAAATAGCTAGAGATGAATGAAAATGAGAACAGAACATATCAGAACCTATGAGATGCATTGGAGGTAGTTCTGAGAAGGACATTTACAGCCTTCAATGCTTACATTAAAAAAGAATAAAGAGCTAAAATCAATGACTTTACTGCATTGCTGGAAGAACTTAAAGAGCAAGTATTCCCAAAGCAAGCAGAAGGAATAAAATTACAAAACTCTGAGTAAACATAAACTGAATTGAGAACAACAAAAAATATTAGAAAGAATTAACATAGTTGGTTCTTTGAAGTTAAGAAAATTGACAAACCCTTATGTAGACTCAAAATAATGGAGTAGATGCAAATAAATAAAACCAGAAATGAAAATGGGGACATTAATACTCACTTACAGAAATAAAAGAGATCATAAGAAGATATGATGAACAACTGTATCCCAAGAAACTAGACAATCTAGATGAATTTGAAAAATTCCTAGCAATATAGTAACTTACACCCACCCTAGAATTCAAGACCACAACAAACCACTCACAATTAAAGAGGTCGAAAGAGTCTTTAAGCAGCTCCCCAAAATGAAAAGCCCAACACCAGATTGTTTCACACATGAATTCTACCAAACATCCAAAGAAGATTTAAAACTAAACTTACTCAAACTCTTCCAAAAAATTGAACAGGAAAGAATACTACCAAATTCACTCTATGAAACCAATATCACCCTAATACCAAAGCTAGATAAAGGTATTACAAAAAAAAAATTAAAGACTCATTTCCCTAATGAATATGTATGCAAAAATCCTCAACAAAATATTTGCTATTTGAATTAAAAAACATATTAAAAGATTTATTAATCATATTCATGTGGATTTTATTTTAGGCATGCAAGGGTAGTTCAACAGAAGAAAATCAGCATGAAAATCCATATTAATAAATCAAAAAAGAAAATATCACATGATCATCTTGATTAATGAAGAAAAGGCATCTGATGT
>JAQZBX010087166.1:0-12901 GCA_029593785.1 Cabassous unicinctus
AGTTGTTATTTTTTGAAGATCTTACAACTTTTTGAAAACCAGTAATTTGGATAGTGTTTTCAAAAATTACAACATTAATATATAAATGTGTGAGTGAATGAATGAATGCATATGTGTACTTATGCATTAATTTTGAGGGAAATAACATACCTACTCAAAGTGAACAAATAATTAATAATGAAAATATACACATAAGTATATACAATGATTCTAGAAACCATAATCCTATATGCTTATATTTAATATAATATTACTTAATTTCTATAATTTAAAAAAGCAGGAAAAAATTAAGCTATATTGCAAAGCATGTGTTGTTTATTTTTTACTAAATAAATATTTCATTTTTTCAATTAAAATTTAAGTGATGATTCAAATTTTGCCATATTACATAATTTAAGATTTATTAAATATTCCAAAAATTAGTTATCATTTTTATACTCCTCAAAATAGCACATTTCACCATCGTCTTAATCTAAATGAAAATATATCTGTGAAAAACTCAAGTCCCACAATCTCCTCATGTATTGAACAACTCTTATTGATCAACTGTTACATGCCAGGAAAAGTTTTAGGAGCAGTGAACAAAACCATGACCTCCCATCATGAAGTTTAATTTCTGGTGAGAAAGTCAATAACAAATAAAGACATATAAGATAAGTTTTTCATATGCTAGAAAATTAAAAGTGATTTACAGAAAAGTAAAGAAAGCAGGAAGGGTGTAGCTATATGCTGATGTCTGTTGTAACTATTTTTTTCTTATTTCTAGTCATCTTTTATTTACTTATTTCTTTTCTTTAGCTTGAGAGTGGAGATTTTAAATATCTTTTTCAAAACTTTTGCAAGGTTATAAGCATCATGCTTTTGTTATCTCTTCAATCATCAACTACCTGTATAAGGCCCAGATAGAATAGATAACATCCCCAAAGTTTTCCACTATAAACAAGGCCTCAATTCACGTTATGCTTGTGAAAGAAAACAGATTCAAAATTAATACATTATTTCCCCAACAAACATCTATCCTTCTCACACAACACAGGGACTCCATTTGATTTCCCTCTTTAGAGCATGATGTTGTTTTTAATGAGGGGAGTAGATGACTATTTCACACAGGCATGAGTGTTTTTTTGGGCCTGCTCTAGTACTGGCCCTTTAATTATTGGAATCATTTCAAAGTCAGCTTGTGTTCTCTACAATACTGTTGTTATTTTTATTAGTACCCATGGAATATATAAATTATGTTGGGTGCAATTTTCTTTTCCATGAATTATCTTTATCTCATAAATCATTGAGGACTATCTTTATGTTAACATAATTTTTTAAAATTTTATTGAAGTATATCATCCATACATGCACATACATAACCATAATTGTATATTAAAATTTCTGATCTTGTAAAACAAGCATGCATTTAATCAATCATATAGGACTCCCATATATCACCCAATACCAACACCATGCATTGTTGTGAAATATTTGTTATAAAGTAGGAAAGAGCATCATTAAAATATTTCTACTAAATCTAACCCATATATTACATTTGGTGTATTTTCCCCAAGTACCCAATTATTAACACTTTGTATTAATATTATATATATTTTATACTTCCTGAGAGAACACTCCCCTATTTGTTTTGTTAACCACAGTTCATCTTCCACCAGTGGATTCCTCGTTTTATACAGTCCCATGCTATTTTCAGTGCATTCAAAGTGTACACTCAGTGACTCTCATTTTCATCACAGATTTGTGCTGTCATCAGCTCATTCAATTTTAGAATGTTTTCATTAAACTAAAAGGAATAATCCCATATCCTTTAATATCCTCCTATTTTTGTGTTTTAGATTACTGGGAAGATGGCATTGAAATTGTAGGCAGGGCTCAACTCTCTTCCAGAAATGGTGGAGGAAGGGTCAAATGTTACCTTAGGGAGCTGCTTTGGGAATCTACAAACTTGGAGAGTGTTGCACATTATCCATGAGGAAGACGGGCAGAAAGACAAAGAGGCCAAATGAAAACATGAGTTTTTCACCCCTGTAGTTGGGAACAGCACATATACCCCATCATTAAGGTGAATAGCCTCAGTAATTCTCCTGACTCACTGCAGCCAACTGAGTGGGAAAGAAAATTTTGCCCAATGGGAGAAAGAGGGTTTGGCCCAAGGTAGAGTGTGGCTTCTTTTCAGTGATTTTGGCCAGCTGAGGCCCAATTGAACCTCAAAAAGATGCCAGCCATCACTAAAGTGGCCCCAGGGAGAGGGGAAATGGGACCTGATCAGGCAAGCTGTCAAATCTAACTTACCCAGAGATAGATGAACTAGATCAGGGAAGGACTTGAGAGAGACAAGTGCCTAACCAACCCTAGAGAGAAGAAAGCCAAGAAAGATAGCCAGGAAAAGGTTAGAAGCTGATTTGCCTGAGAGAAGGGGGTGGGGAAGCCAGATAAGCTTTCAGAAGCCTACCAAACCTGTGGGGTGGGTGTAGCTCAGTGGAGAAATGTCTGCCTCATATATGCTAGGCCCTTGATTCAATTTCTGTTACCTCATAAGACAGTGATCCAGAAGTGATCTACTCACTTGCCTGGCACCCAGCTGGGATCCAATGATAAGGAAGTTATAGACTGATATTTTGTTTTGCTTTGTTTTGTTTTTAATCTGTTATTTTTTAAATTTAATCATTTTTAATTTATTTTGTTTTATAATTTTAGTTTTATTCTCTAAAACCAGGTAACTTACATTTGAATGGCAGGTTGTAGGGTGATTTCTTAATGAACACTTTAGCCTGAATTGCTTCCTAGAGTCCTAAAAGGAAACCTGTTTTTCCTGGGTTGTTCTTTTAGTTTTGTTTTCTTTTGTTTTTATTGTTTTCTTTGCTCTTTCTTTGTTTTCTTTTTACCTTATCCTTACATTTTCACCATTATTTCTTTACTTCTTTTCCTTTCATTTTCCCTCTTCATTTGTTTTTCTTTCATTACACCTTTTCTTGTTTTGTCTTCATTTTTTCTCTTCTTCTCATCTTTCTACTATTTATTTTAATGCAATTTTTCTTGTTTCATAGTAATTCCATCTTTTTTATTCTTATTTCTTTGTATTTTTATGATATTTTACTATTATTATATATTTATTTTTCTGTCTCTTTTATGGTTCATTTTCTATCTTTATACTATTACTATTTTTCTTTTTCTTTTCTCTATCATTTTTTATATTCTTAATATTTTTCAATGGAACAGAGACAACTATAAAGATGTAGAATAAGTACAATCAACTGTCAAAAAGGAAGCTTAACACAAAAGGAAACAAAATAAAATGCTAGAGTAGAAAGAGAAGCTAACCATGAGATTATCAGGTCAATATAAGCATATGCTGATAAAACAAGGAAAAATCACAAGCAATACTAAGACACTAGTATTGATACTAGATACTATGGCCTAGTCTAATGAACAATTTGAAAAACAAGAGATGATGAAGATCTTGGAACATCAATTCAAAGATGTCCAAACAAATATCATGTATCCACTTAATGAAGTGAAGGATTAGAAAAAAGATATTAAGAAGATGCTTGGGAACCATATTGAAGAAATTGAAAACTTTAAGCAAAAAGATAACATATTTGATGGTGGTGAAAGAAACAATGCAAAAATTTTTAAAGAAAAATGCTGGAAGCACATAACAGCAGATTTAAAGAAGTAGAGGAAACAATTAATGATGGAGAGGACAGTACATCTGAAATCAGACAGATAGTAGAACAGATAGATAAAAAGAAAGAATATTACAGCAGGGACCCAGGGAATTCAGTGACAATATATAAAATGCACAAACAATTGCATTATAGGATCTGAGAAGGAGAAGCTATGGGAAAAGGGGCAGAAGGTATGTTGGATGTAATAGTGGTTGAAAATTTCCCAACACTTTTCAGAGACATGGATATACTTGTCCAGAATGTGCAGTACACTCCAAACAGTATAAATTCTAACAGGCCCACTCTGACATGTATACTTATCAAATTTTCAAATGCTGAAGACAAAATGAGAATACTACAAAAACAGGAGAACAAATATACATCACATACAAGGGAAACTCAATAAGATTAAGTGCAGATTTCTCATCTGAAACCATGGAGGTGAGAAGGCAATTGCATGACATTGTTAAGGTGCTAAAGGAAAAAAAAATCATTCAGTCAAGAATTATGTATAGAGCAAAACTGGTATTCAAAAATGAGGGAAATTTCAAAATATTCATAGATTTTAAAAAATTAATAGATTTTGTCACCATGAAAATTGTTTTTTAAGACATACTAATGGAGTTCTGCACATTAAAAGACAAATAAACAAGGAGATAGTGGGTTAGAGGAGTGTAGAAAGGAATATTATTAGTAAGAGTAACTAACAAGATAAAAAGAGAAAATATCACATATATAAACTAAAGAAAGTATGGCCAATGTAATTAATGTCTACACGGTAATATAATTGAAGTTTAATAGATTAAATTTTTGAAACAAGAGACACAGAATAGATGAGAAATTATGGCTCATCTGTATGCTGTCTACAATGAACTCACTTTAAGAAATATAATTTCTATACAAAACTGTTTTAACAGACAAAGAAAGACACAATCTATTAATAGAAGGGGTAATGAATCAAGAAGAAAGAACAGTCATAAACGTGTATGCACTTAACAGAGATGCTCCAACATATATGAAGCAATTATTGGAAAATCAAATTCAAGAATTATATATCTCTAGAATTAGAGTGGGACTTTAATACACCCTTATCAATATTAGACATAGTGTCTCAAAAAGAGTCAATAAAGGAACAGAGACCTTGAATAATGCATTAGAGTATCTAGTCATAATAGTCATATACAGAACAATACACACAAATACTGCAAGATATATATTCTCTTAGAGTGTACATGGATCACTCTCCAGGATAAACCACATGGTAAGTCACAGAACAACACTCAATAAATTCAGAAACACTTAAATTTTACAAAGTAATTCCTCTGACCACAATGGAATAAAGCTGGAAATTAATAATGTGCAGAGAAACAGAATAGGGGCAAAGATATGGAAATTAAACTACACATTCTTAGACAATCAGTGTGTCAAGGAGGAAATTACAGACAAAATCCGTAACAACCTTGAAATGAACGAAATTGGGAACACAACATATAAAAACATATCAGATACATCAAAAGCAGTGCTGAGTGGAAATTTATAGCAATAAATGCCTATATTAAAAGATAAAGAAGAGCTAAAATCCAAACCCAAACTACACACCTAGAGGATCTATAAAAAACAAAAAGAAACTTATACCAAAGTAAGCAAATGGAAGGAAATAATAGAGCAGAGCTAAATGAAATTCAGAATAAAAAACACTGAAACAAATATAAAAACCAACACCTGTTTATTTGAGAACATTAATAAAATTGACAATCCCTTATCTAGACTATCAACAGAAAAAAGAGAGAAAATGCAAATAGGTAAAATAAAATATGAGGGAGGAGAAAATACCACCAATGCCAGAGAAATAAAGTGTATCATAAGAGATAATTTCAAAAATTGATGCCAGTATGGAATCTGGCATCTATAACTTAGATGAACTGGATAAATTTCTAGAAACACACAAGCAGCCTACATTGATGAAGGAAGAAATTGACGAATTCAACAGACCAATCACAAGTAACAAGATTGAATTAGTCATTTAAAAAAAATCTCCCAACTAAGATGAGCGCAGAACCAGTTGGCTCGACATTTGAACTCTACCAGTGATTCTGGAAAGGACAAACAACAATTCTGCTTAAAATATTCCAAAATATAAAAGTGGATGGAACATTGCCTAATTCATTCCATGATACCAACATCACACTAATACCAGAGTCATCTAAAGATGCCACAAGAAAAGAAAACAACAGATGAATATCTCTATTGGTCCTGGATGCTAAAATCCTCAACAAAATACTTGCTGAACTATTCAAAAACACATGAAAAGAATTATACACCATGTTCAAGTGGGTTTCATTCCTGGTATGCAAGGATGGTTCAACATAAACAATAAATGTAAAGATTGAAAGACATATGAAAGACAATGTGAAAATTGAAAGACAAAGAAAGACTTAATATTGACACATGGTGGGGATATTGAGCATTTTTTGTGGCAGGACTTCCATTGATATCTAGTTAGTGAACTGTTGTTAATAACTGAAAGAATACAAAATAAGTGATGGATTGTTTATAAACGGGTTTAACTGTTATATTTCAATCTTTTGCAATACGTGTACATACATTCAGATGCCCATTAAACCTGGGGCACATTGAATACTTGACTCACTTTTGGTCAGAGTTCTGGATAGATATAAGATAAATGCTAATATGTTTATTAATTTAATAAGTTTACACTGGCAGTTAAAGAAACAAGAATAACATTATGAGTTAAAAGATTAAATTAATATTGAACAGAGTTATAGAATGATAGATAAACAGAGCAATTTTACATATAAACTCACCAACATCTAGCTTTTGGCTGGGAAGATTTGAATTAGCAGCTGATACTAGAGTTTTGATTGAAAACACTTGTGTAGAGTACCTTCTTTTAGGGTGGGACTTTAACTGGTTTGACTAGGGACTATCTTTTTACTGTGTTCATGATAAATGAACTTGATACTATAGATGTTTATTTGTGAGCACTGTGTTATTTCCAAAGGAAGAGGCCAGGCTTTTCAGGAAGGAACACAACACTCCCTGGGCATTCCATTCCCAGGTTTATGTATTAGTCCCTGATAAAGTGGCCAGCTTTCCCAGGGAGCAACACAACACTTTCTGGAATATACTTTATCTGTTTTTAATTGTTATAAAACATTCTTGATGTGCCCACTGTTTAGTTCTCAATATTATTTCCTGAAATATGAAAAGTGTTGACTAGCAAGCCATTAGTTTGCTGATGAATAGTTTCTTGCATGATGTTTTACTTTTAGGTTTGAACATTACCCAGTAAATTTTTTTCTAATATATTTCATTTCAGGATTGTTCAAACTCTAATCCAGAGATTTACATAAACATTTAGCAATATACATTTAGGTGTGACTTACAAGTTATTAAATTATTTAAGTACACAGTGTATTGTACTATTAAAGTTTTAATTAGTATTTAGTATTTTTTACATAATTCATAAATACAGTAGATTATATAACAATAAACAATAATAAGACTTTTAACTAGCTGACATCCAATGAATAAACTTTTATTTCTAGGGGTTTAAAATTCTTAACCAATGAGGTTATATAGGCTAGTAGCATGATTAAAATGACTTCATTTTCTTCATTTTGTATAGCCTGAGGCATAGGCAACAACAAATTATTTTGTCTTATTTCAGCTGTGGGGCAGCACATCAACTTGTAATCTTAATACCCACATTTGTCTTGTTATTAGCATTTTAATTGGAACTGTGACTCACAGTGTTGAATTTAAGCTTAATTTATTGTTGGCCTTTTTAAAGGATGGGGAATGCTGGCTGGTTTGACTCACTTAAGGAGATACTAAACAAAGCCTTAGCAAATTTTAAAAGAAAGTAATAGTGATATAATTGGATATTTATTTTATTGTAACAAACTAATAATATTTGGGACTATTGTATACTACAGTAGTGTAATTTTAATTTGCCATAATTTACTGCTATACATTACCCCAGGCAGCTCCTAATGGCTTCTGCTCTTTTTGCAGCTATAGAGCCGCTTCTTTAACAGAGGTGGGGTAAATCAGATGAACATTAGTTAAAGCATCCACCTCTTGATTTTCAGGAGAGGTTGTTTTTGTGACACATTAACATTGTTAAATTTTTAGGAATTTTATACACTTTTTAAGTAGTCATATGCAGCTTTTCATTCATACAATTTTTACTAACAGAGGGTTAAAGAATCTTTTTTAGTTTTATAACACTTTCTAAACACTTTTTATTTAAACATACTAAATAAACTCAACTATTTTATTACTTTATTTTTTATTACTTTATTTTTAAGGTGAAAGAACAAATATTTTGCAATAATTTGAAATAAAAGATACTTTTTTAGAATTTGACTTTGAGAAAGCAGGTTTGAACATTAGGTTTCTTTAAAAGTGATAAAATTCATTTCTCCAAGGAAATGACAAGGTTAAAGAACAAGAAGTTATTTTGATGAAACAGACTTTTTGTATACTGATTATTTAGGAGAAAAACTCTTTGTAAAGTTTTACTAAAAGACACTAATGACTTGAGAAACTTTGAGAAAGAATAAAATTTTAACTTTGCATTATTATACTATTTGATACTAAAGCTTTCAAAACTTTATAGATAGATATCAAATCTTACTTAATTTTGACCACAAAAATTCCTTTTGTGCAAACTTTCTGAACTTTTTGAATTCATTCAGGTTTTTTCCCACATCTTACTTTTTCTTGGTAATTAGTTATTTTATCTTAGAATAAAATTACTTTCTTTTTCCTTAATAAAAACATATTCTGTACATCTTACATACATGAGTTACCAAAATTATTTTGGAAACTGTTTCCAAGCAAACTTCTTAAAACATACAATTACCATTAACACTAAAGAAACTTCTCAGAATAATGATTCAATTTGGTTATAACTATTTGCATTATTTCAAATTAGTATTTATATTTATTTATTAATATAAGCACTTGTTTAATTTTTGGCCATTTGAATAGAACTCTTTTAATAATTTTCATTTATTAATTTAATATTACCATCTGAAGGTATCAAAATATACACTGACACTGAACAAAAAGATAAAAACAAAGCAAGTTACAACACGTCTATAGAAACATTAACCTTACTAATTTGACCCATAATTCTTACTTTTTTGGTATGGCTGTTTCCATCATTTTACATCTTTGATTTTACTGCTTTTGAGAATTTTTCTGGAAACTGTGTTGCCAAGTTTTCCTACTCTTCCAGCAGTTTAATTTTATCAGCCCCCACCAGCCCAAAGGCACATTATCATATAGGCAGTAGGGGGTTTGCAGAGTTGCTGCTGGAATGTTTACTTTATCTTATTTAATTCTTTGGCAGAATGTTTTTTTTTACAAGCATGATTTCATTGATAAGGGCTTTATTCAACACTTCTACCTGTTGAGTGCAGCCTTTTTGATATTCAAGTTGCCAAATAAAAAAATTGAGCTGGGGTAACAATCGTTTTTACAAGAACTTTCTCATCCCAAAGACATTTAATAGCTATTAGCAATTGAGTTCAAAATTCCCTTTGTGAAGTAGTTGTGGAGCCCATTTTCAATAATGCTTTTACAAAGCTTTAAAGACTTCATAGGGATGTGAGTCATGCTGTGACTTCCCAGTTTGGAAAATTATAGGAAAAGTATGATATTCTCCTAGATCTATGGTTTATTTTAAGAACTTTTCCATAGCTCCGAGGTTTTTGGTTCTCAAAAAAAGTTTGGGGGAGGTGGAAGAGAAAAAAGTGTTTATTTCCTTTTCGTGGGATACAGGGTTTTTTAACTGGGAGCTCCTCTTAGGGAACTGTGGAACAAGACATATATATTGGATATAAGCCTGCTTTCACTATGCTCAAGGTTATTAGGATAGAAATGGGAATTTTTTCTCCTTACTCATATTTTGTTTTTAAATTTTTTCCTACTTGCTCCCATAATTCCAAATCTAAAATTTCTCTTTTAGGAAACTAAAGACAATACTTTTGAATTGTTTGTAACAGGGAGCACAACTGATTTTTTTGGACTGTGAAATCAGCTATTTTTAAGAGTTGTATTGTTTTTACAAAAATATCCTGATCTTTGGAAATTCTTGGCCTGATGAAGATTTAAAAATTCCTCTTACTGAAGTAAGATATTAAGCAACTATCTCCAGTGGGCATTGCTGTTCCCTTACCTGGGATGATGAGGTATCTGAATGAAATGTGTCCCATTGACATGCTGGTTGAGCTGCCTGTTTGATCACTTTGGGGTCACCACTTGCAGGAGTCCATCCTGCAAAGTCTTGCAGGAATCTGTCCAGCAGAACTCACGATGGCACAAGAATTGCTCTGAACAAAATGTTGTGAGACATGAGGTGGAGAACAGCTGAAGAAGCTCTCCTTTAGAGCTGATCCAAAGCACAATTTTTAATCAGAATCTTTTCACACTAAAGGTCAGGTTGTCTGTGAGGAGGGGCAGGTAGGCAGTGTGTATATGAGGGGTCATTCAACATCACAAGCATTCCAAGCAGAAAGATAATGAAGACATATAGTGGCATACATCAAGGAAAAGGTGGAGGTGAAGATACTGGTTAACTGATTAACTGAACAGACAAAGAATGTTCCTGTTCAAGGTAGTAACTGGTAGTGCTGACATCCCTGCATGGGCAGGGCAGCAGCCCTTTAAACTATTTCTTAGAAATAAAGATCAGAAGAATCTCACACATTCCAAATAAATTTAATAAGTGGCTTTTTTACTTCAGTAAAAATAGGATTTGGGGCATTTATTGAGATTTCATTGAATGTGTAAATCAGTTTCGATAGATTGGAAATCTTAATATTTCATCTTCCAATCTATGAACATTGAGTGTCCTTCCATATATTTACAATTTCTTCAGTTTCTTTTAGCAAATTTTGTACTTTTCTGAATACAGTCCTTTTTATGGTTGTTTAAATTTATTCCATTCTTTTAGTAACTTTAAAATGGAATTTATATTCTGACATCCTCTCAGATTGGTAATATGTAGTGTCTGGAAATCCCACAGATTTTTGTGTATTAATCTTGTATCCTGCCACTTTGATGTACTCCTTTATTAATTATAATAGATTTTGACATCTTGTGGATTTTGGGGATTTTTTAAATATAGGATGTCATCATCAGCAAATAGTGAAAATTTTATTTCTTCCTATCCTATTTGGGTGCCTTTTAAATATTTTTCTTGCCTAATTGTCCTAGATAAATTTCACTACAATTTTGAATATCAGTGGTGACTTAGGGCATGATTGGCTTTTTGCTGCTTACATAAGGAATGCTTTCAGTCTTTCAACATTGAGTAGAGTGTTAACTGTGAGTTTTTCCTAAATGCAATTTTCTCTGTTCAGAAAGCTTATTTCTATTCCTATATTTTGGAGTGTGGTTGTTTTTTTTTTTTTAATCAAGGAAGGTTGATGTATTTTATCAAATGCCATTTCTTCATCAATTGAGGTGATCAGGTGATTTTTCTTCTTAAATTAATTAATGTCATTTACAACACTAATTGATTTTCTTCTGTAGAATACACCTTGTATGTCTGGGATAAACCTATTTAATTGTGGTGTATAATTCTTTTAATGTGTTTTTGGATTATGTTTAGTTTGCAAGTATTTTGTTGAGCTTTTTTGCATGTACATTTATTAGAAAAAATAGTCTGTTATTTTCTTTTTCATAATATCTTTGTCCGATTTGGGTTTTAGGGTGATGTTGGCCTCATAGAATCTTTCCCTTCTGTTCAATTTTTTGGAACAGTTTGATCAGGCTTGGTGTTATATTGTATTTGAATGACTGGTTGAATTCACCTGTGAAGCCATCTGGTCCTGGGCTTTTCATTTGGTGATGGTGTTGATGATATTTCAATCTCTTTATCTGTGATTGGTTTGTTGAGATCTTCTGTTTCTTGTAGGGTCAGTGAGGGTTTTTCAATTGTTTCTTAGTATTTAACCATTTCATCTATATTGTCTAATTTCTTGGTGTACAGTTTTTCATAGAAACCTCTTATGATTTCTCTTATTTCTGCAGGATCAGTGGTAATGCCCCCCTTTCTTATCAGATACTTTATTTGCATTTTCTGTCTTTTTTTCTTCTTCAGTCTTGCTGAGAACCAATTAGAAGATCATTTTTGTTGATATCTCAAAGAACCAACTTTGTTTTTATGGATTCTCTGAAGTTTATTTTTTTTCTCAATTTGATTTATATCTGCTCTGATCTTTATTGTCTCTTCCTTTTGGCTTGCTATGAGTATTATAATGTTTATTTTATTGTGCCTTTAGAAGTGCAGTTAGATATTCAATTTAAGTTCTTTCTTCTTTTTTAATGTAAGCTTTGAGGCCTATACATTTCCTCCTAAGCACTGCATTTCCTGTATCCCATAGAATTTGATATGTTGTTTTCTTTATTTAAATATATATATATATATATATATATTTTTTTTTTAAGATAGTTGGATTATATAAGTGTTATTTAAAAATATGACGGATTCCCACATGTTCTGCTGCTTACATCTCCCATATTTTCCCACATTTACATCCTTCATTAGTGCTCCAAAATATTTTCATCAATTATAACAAATGTTCTTTTCTTATTTCCATTTATCTGAAGATATTTACTTCACTTGCAAAATCTTCTTTGACTCTCATATAAATTGAATGCATTGTTTAATATACATATATTTGCAAATTTTTCCTTTTTCTATCCATTATTGTTTACTAGCTGCATTGAACTATGATAAGAAAATGGGCTTTGATATTTTCAATCTTTTTAAATTTATTGAGACCTGCTTTATGGCCCAGTATATGGTTTTTCCCAGAGAAGTTTCCATGAGTGCTAAAAAGGAATGAATATCTTATTGTTTGTGAGTGAAATGTACTAGAAATATCTGTTAGGTGTACTTCACTTACATTATTCAGATCTCTGTTTCTGTATTTATCTTCTTTCTAGATGTTTTATCCAATACTGAGAGTGATGTATTATTTTCTCCAACTATTATTGTAAAGATATCTATATCTCCCTTCAGTTTTCCCATTGAGTGCCTCATGTATAATGGGGCACCTAGGTTAGGTGCATAAATATTTATTACAGTTATTTCTTCTTGGTGAGATGCCCATTTTATTATTATATATTGAAATTGTACATCTCTTATGAGAATATCTTATTTAAAATTTATTATTTCTGATATTAGT
>JAQZBX010087167.1:0-12902 GCA_029593785.1 Cabassous unicinctus
TATCCACTGAGCCACACCCGCTTCCCTAATCCATTTACTTTTTAAAGTTTTTATTATTTTTGTATTTTTAAAAAAGCTTTAGATTACATAAATGTTACATATAAAATATAGGGGATTCCCATATGCCCCTCCCCTTCCCACACTTTCCCACATTAACAACATCCTTCGTTAGTGTGGCACATTTGTTACAATTGATGGACACATATTGAAGTATTGCTACTAACCAGGGACTATAGTTTACATTATAGTTAACACTCTATTGTGCACAATTTTGTAGTTTATGACAAAATATATAATGGCCTGTATAAGTCATTGCAATATCATACAGGACAACGCCAATGTCCAGAAAATGCCCCCATATTACACCTATTCATCCTTCTCCCTCCCATCAGAACCTCTCGTGGCCCCTGCCTTTATATCAATGATAAGAGTTCTTCCATTGCTAGAATAATAGTAAGTCCATAATAAAATAATAAGACGTCTACTTTATTGTTCATTCCCCTATCTTAAGGATCTTGGGATGGTGATGCCCACTCTGTTTCTAACTGAGAGGGGCTTAGGTCCCATGGGGCAGATGGATGGGACTATCTTGCTTGCAGTTGCAGACACTCTCTGTTCCTTGGGATGGGAGTTGTCCATTGTCATCTCCTTGTTAGTTATTCTGGATGAGTCCAATGAACTGGAGAGTAGGTGTGGCAACTCTGCTGAGATTCAGGGGAGGGTTACTGGTGTAGGGCTTGGGGTGTGGGGGGATATATGGGATAGGGTGCACCTGGGGCATGCTTCTAGGGAATACGTAAGTGTTCATCTTGTCGTAGGGTGTTATCTCAGTGGGTGGAAACGCACACAGTAAACAAGAAAATATTAAACTCCCATCCTCAGGAGAACTGCTGTGTTCTCAATTAGAGGGACAAGAATCCCTTGAGAATATAGGCAGTGCCCAATAAAAGAAAACAGACCAATATGTCAAGCTCTCAATATTATCGCAAGTAACTATGACTCTTATTCTTCAAAAATTGAAACTTAGTGGTTACCATAGGTTCTGAGAGGATGGGGAGGGAAGAAGAGAATAGATGGAATATAGGGCATTTTTAGGGCATTAGAATTGTTCTACATGATCTTGCAATAATGGATACAGGCCATTTTAAATTTCGTCAAAATCTATAAAAGTATATGGTCCAAAATGTAAACCATTGACAAAAGTTAGTAGCAATGCTTCAATATTTGTACATCAATTGTAGCAAATATACCATCCACATGTAAAATGTTATTAATAGGGGAGAGTGGAAAGGGAGGAGGGCTTTGGGTATTTTCTTATATTTTCTGTGGCTTCTCTGTAACTTAAATCTTGGAAAAAAATTGTGGGAATATACGGAAGAAATTGTCACTGTACATAAAAGACAAAAGACCTTACAGTGATGAAAGACACAATGTCTAAAATTTTTTTATATTATTTCAACTAAAATATTTTTTGTGTTTTATTTGTTATTTTTTAAAACTATCATTATTTCATTTTCTTATGCATTTTATTTGGTTATTTTGTTGGCTTCATTTTTGGAGAGGTTTTGGCTCATAGAAAGGTCTCAGTGGTGGCAGGGGAGGATCACTGGTGCCGGGTGTCAGTGATGGGCGGATGCCTGGGAAGGGGCAAGCCTCTAAGGCATATGAATATGTTCAAGTGTTCATGGGGCTTTGTCTCGGTGGTTGGAGACCCACACAATAACCGAAAGAATATGGAATTCCCATCCTGGGGAGTCCTGCTATATTCTCTAATAGAGTGGCAAGAATCCCCTGAGTTCAAGGGCAGTGTCTAGTGAAGGAAGACAGTCCATTTACTTTTATTGTGTAGTTACTGATATATTTGGATTCTCTCCACCATATTACTCTGCATTTCTATTTTCATACTTTCTCTTCTGTGTTTTTCTCCTTTCCTGCCTTATATACTTTTTTTCCCTCTTCTTCTTTTTACCAGTTTGCAAACACTATTTCTACTTTTTAATGGCTACAATTAAATTTTTAGCACACATACAAAATAGAACTTTCAAACAAAACAAGCAACTTAGCATGTTTAACTTCCTTCTTAACCTCACCCACCACCATCTTTCATATTATTATCTAGAATTGTAGTTTCATCTTATCTTTAAATAAGAAAAAAACAATTGTTTCCCTTTTTACAACCAATAATTATTTCTATTTTACAGTCAATAATTGCATCTTTCACCTACCTCATGGATTTATTTTTCTTCTTCCTCTAGTAATTCTGTCAAGGAAGACCTTTGGATAATAAACTAGCTTAGCCTTTGCATGAATGAAAATGTCTATTACATTCTCACTCTTTTTTAAAAAATTGTACTTACCTTTGTGAATAGGTAATACCTTCATATGATACAAAATTCAAGTAAGTTAAATGTTATTTTAGTTGAATATAGAATTCTAGATTGAGTATTGCTTTTTCCTGGCACTTTGGAGATCTAACTCCATTTATTTTGGCATGTCTCTTTTGCTGATAAGAAGTCTTGCATCAATCTGTGTCATTCTTGTAGTTTACTTCTGATAGCTTTTAAGATTTTTCTCTTTTTTCTTGATATTCTGTAGTTCTTTAGTATTTCTACAAAGTGTCAAGTAGTTCTTTAGTATTTCTACAAAGTGTCTAATTTTTTAAAAAGTTGTTCTAAAACAGCAAAAGTTGTTCTACCTGGTACTTGATATACCTTTTTATTCTGAAGACTCACATCAGAGCATTATAATCTGTTTTTATGTCTCTTACTTTCACTTTTCATAACTATATTTCTCTGTGCTATGTTTTGGGTGATGTCCTCATTTTCAATCACTAATTCTTTATATAACCAAATCCAGTCAACTCTCTATACATTTTTTATGTCAATGACTATTTTTTATTTTCCAGGATTTCTTACTGATACTTTTTCATAATATTCTGTTCTTGATTCATAACTTCCATTATGGATATCCTCTCCTTTATCTCTATGAAGATTTTGAACATAATTAAAAGTCCTTTTTGGATTGCTATCTTTACGTTTCTTGGGGTGTAAATTTTCCTATTTGTTGGATGTCTCTCATGGTTTTGGATTACCTCATGAGTTTGAATTTTGTTTGAGAGTTCTTTTGCTTTGTGTTTTTTTTCCCTTCCCCTGCTCTGCTTTTGGACAATTTTGTTGTTGACTTTCCAAGTTCCAAGCTCAGAAGCAAAATCTTACAGGAATGATTTAGGCTCTCATGCTGTAGGATCTCACATTTCTTACTTCCAGGTCATTGTTGGCTTGGCTGGCTCTAGGTATCCCAAGTATCTAGGTATTCCTTTGTCCTCCAGAGGCAAGTTATCATTTTCAAGCAGCAATGCTGGGCAGGTGGTTGGAACGCTTTAGCCTTTGGACATAGGTAGAGAATATATCCCAAGCCTTCAAATTCATGCTGGAAACCTAGCTCCAGTGCCCAGCCCACATGAGTGCATGGTCCCCATACTTCCAAGGGTTTAACATCCTTGCTCTCACTGCCTCTACCATCCCAGGCCTGAAGATCTGTGACTTCAACCTTCACTCATTACTATGGATCAGCTTCTTTTCCTGTACCTCAGAAATGTCCATTTTTTAAATTATGGCTATAGATTTTTAAATTTAAAAATATATAAGCTATCAATTTAATATATCTCAGCTCAAAAGAAAAGGTTTCATGGGCACTTATGCCTCTATTGTGACTAGAAATCAATTTATTTGATTTTAAAAAGTCAAAGTCTGAGAGAAAAGATAAAGCAGAAAAATATATCAAATGTGTTTGGATAGAATCAAACAGGACACAATGGAAAAAAATTTCACAGATGGATTATAGCTCTAGGACATTTCTCTATGAACCCGAGGCTGTCTCTTAGGGTTATACATATTTAAGTGCAATCTTTTCCTAAACATAACAAATAGTAGATTATGGAGTAATACATTCATTTTAAAATTCAAAACATTTATTGAATGTCTCTGCCCAGAGTTGTGCTAAGTGTAGTTATACAAAAAAAAGTTATACATTTGTAACTTGCAGGGTAATTTTAAATAGACAAAATTTATAAAGTGCCTAACAGATTGTATAGCATTTTACTATTATTATTGTACTGTTAGAATCATTATCATAATTGTCTCTGTCATGAAGGAGATCATGTCAATTGGGGAAGACATACAGGTAAACAAATACTTAAATACACAAACAGTTATACAGTGAAAATGGGGGTGCTTAAAATGCCTGGGGAAGACAGAGAGCTAATATGGTACAGGGAGTGAAATGTAGGGTCTAAGACAGAAATGTTCAGGAGGCCCCTGAGGAATCTCTTGTCACCTTAGAGCTGCAATAAAACATGTGCAGGAGGAAGCTGAAGGAACTTATGAGTATTTAGGAAGCAAGTCCTTGGGAGATGGATGTGGCTCAAATGATTGGAGTCTGTCTCCCATATGGAGGGACCCGGGTTCAATCCCTGGGACCTCCCGGTGAAAAAAAGAAAGTAAAAATAGTCACACTCTGCTTAAAAGCTGAGAGAATGGAACCATTGATTAAGAAGACCAAACTCTTGGTCCTGTGATTTTTCTGTTGTGATTTTGTATCAGTTTCTATTTACTAATATCAGACCTTCATGCTAAAGAGTGTTTCAAGCTGCAATATTTTATGTCATCTTTTAATAATTTTGGGGACTAAGAAGAACAGATATTATTATCATCCCTATTTTACAGATGAGAAAATAGAGACTTAGGGAGATGCTATTGTTTGCTCGAATCTTTATGGCTAGAAAATATGACAAAACCAGGACTAATGCAAAATATTTTTATTTTCATTTCCATGCTCCCTCATTTCTCGTCATTGTTTC
Source organism: Cabassous unicinctus (assembly GCA_029593785.1). Classification (NCBI taxonomy): domain Eukaryota; kingdom Metazoa; phylum Chordata; class Mammalia; order Cingulata; family Chlamyphoridae; genus Cabassous; species Cabassous unicinctus. Next base: position 4,859 of record JAQZBX010087167.1, read on the forward strand.
CCAATAGGCATCTTTTTAGTGGGGAGCCCTTCTTTCCATCTCCTGATAGTTCCTTCTTGTGAAAGGTGCTCAGTCAGTTTAATATCCAGCCTTCTCCCTTTGCTCACCCTCCCCTCAGGGAGGTAGTGACTTGTCTTATTGGTAAAGTTAGGAAGAATTCTCTCCTTATTCCTTTTGGAAGGGAACCTGCCTGCCGAGAGCAAAATTCTACTCTGCTCTGCTATTCCCAGAGATCTGGGTAAGTGAGGTGGGAAAGAGAGGGGAGGGAACTTCTCTGGCTCATCTCTGCTTGGACTTGATGCTTAAATCTGCCTTTTAGGGATTGTATAATGTCTTCCACAAAGACATATTCAAGTCTTAAACCCCTGTCCTATGAATGAACTCATTTGTAACATGGATCTTTGAAGATATTGTTAGTTAAGGTGAGGTCAAACCGAATCAGGGTGGGCCTTAATCCATTATGACTGGGAGCCTTAGTAGCAAAGGAAATGTGCAGAAACGGGGAGACAGATGGGGAGAGAGAGGGTCATGTGAAGGGGGCAGAGATTGATTTGTGGATTGACACAAGCCACGACCTTCTAGAGTACTGCAGACTTCTGAGAACATGTGATCCTGCTGACACTTTGATTTTGGACTTCAAACTTCCAAAACTGTGAGAGAATAAATTCTTGGTGTTCAAGCCAATTAGTTTCTATTACCTTGTTATAGCAGTCCCAGGAGGCCCATGTCATACCCTAAACTCTGCCCTCCCACCTAGCTTCTATTACAAATAATGTTGACATTTTGGTTTCTATCTTTACGCTTTATTTAATTTCTCAACTTGCTCAAAACCTAGAGAAAGGGGTTACTATTTTGCAGGGTGCCCATGGAGACCTCCCATCTGCAACACTCTGAGGAGTTTGGAAATAAGAATGAAGTATGTGGTCAAACTGTCATTGCCAAATCCTACAATAACCACAGGAATGTTGTATGACTCAGAAAATATATTAGACATTAATGGAAGTTAGCTTGGAGGACCCACTTATGGTATGTGTAGCAATTAATAGAAAGTAAATGCTGAAAATGAAGCCTATTGTGTTAGAAGGAAAATCAATAGACTAGATAACAAAGTTAACCTTTATTTGCTGCTTTAGTTTCTGGGGAGCAAAATGAAATCAATATATACCAAGTAGGCAGTGGTTCTAAGAAATATCATCAGAAATGAAAACTGAGGTGAAGCATGAAGTTTTGGGGAAAAGCCAATTTGGATAAAAGGCTTATACATAAGCTGCTTTCCGTAAAAAGCTACTTAATATTCACCTCCTTAAGGCAGCCTGCCCATATTAACTTTACCCAAACCATTTTTTTTTTTTTTTAGTGTTTACTAAAACACTAAGGCACATACTTATACATAGAAACATACACAAATACATGGGTAAAAAGAAAGGTAGTCCTTCCGTGAAGAAAGAAGAGTTAGGAAACTTCTCAATTGGAGATAAGGATAAATTTACCAATCAGAAAGATGATTCCACATGAGATCAGTGCTAGCAAGCAGATCCTAGTTCCTTTGTTGGTTTAAATGCAGAATAAAGAAGCCATATCTGACAATTTGAAGCTTTTTGTGGGTTCCAGAAAAGACCTGTCCTTAAAGCGAATCCATTCCTGTGGGTGTGGGACCTTTTGATTGGATTGGATTCAGTTGGGATGGGTGCTTTGAATGGATTACTTCAGTGAGGAGTAACCCAAGGTGGGTCTTGGTCCTCTTGCTGGAATACTTTATAAATGGGAGAAACATTCAGAGACACAGAGAAAAAGCAGCAGAGACAGAGAAACTCTGAGAGGCTGAGAGTGAGATCCCGGAGGATGGAGGCTGGAGGCTGGAATCAGTGGAGCACAGAGGCACAGAAAGAGGCCCCCAAGAAGCTGAGAGAGAGGCCTGGAGGAGAGGGGAGAGAGAAACCATATTCCTGATTGCCTACACCTGAGCTTAGGGAGAAAGTAAGCCTGGAGGAGAAGGCAGAGACACAGACCAGCAAAACAGCCATTGTGTCTTGCCATGTGGCAGGAGTCCAAGATCACCAGCAGCCAAACTGCAGTGAGACAGCATCTCTGATGATGCCTTGATTTGGACATTTCCACAGCTTCAGAACTGTAAGCTTTTACCCTAATAAATTCCACTATAAACTTTCTGGTATATTGCTCCCAGCAGCAATTCAGCAGCCTGAAAGAGCATCACTTATCAGGCCATAATAGATACCACATCACAAATCCTGGGGGGAAAAGAGCAGGTCACAGTCTCCCTGGACCTGCCCAACTCTCTTTCTTCTCTCCTAGAACTGCCACGGTGTGTGTGATGTTTGTTGCATCTCTCGTTCACTATGCCTGTCACAAGGATGTTCACTTTGGGATGCTCGTTTACAAAGAATCTCTACTGAGCTTCTGTTGCTTTCTTATTTATTCATAAACTGGCAATATATCATTCCAACAACTTGCACTGAAGATGGTGTGATGATGTGCACACAGTACATGTTTCACAAGGATGCTGTATTGTAGGGACTAGTAGTCCCAGCAACAGGAATATATTTCTAGATATTTAGAAAGTTTCCACACCAACTTTAAACTGTGAATGCTAGTGGCTACAAGCAAAAGAAGAATCCTTCAGTGCAACTAACCTAAAAAAATTGTTTATCAGAAATACTTTGGGGAATGGATGTGGTTCAGGCAGTTGAGCACCTGCTTCCCACATATGAGGTCCCGGGTTCAATCCCTGGCCCTGGTACATCAAAAACAAACATGCAAACAAACAAACAAACAGAAATCCCTTTAATCTTACTAGGGATATTGGTCAGTGTTAGAGCATATTTTTATGGCTTTTGATAAATGCTGCCAATGCTTTTCAAAGGTGTTTTTCTGGTTACAAAACCATTAGCAAGGATAAGAACATTTTTTACAGTACTTTTCCCTCTTCCCCAGTATTGGGTATTGATCTTTTAAAAAAAATTTTACTAACTCACGGGAAGTGGATGTGGCTCAAGGGATTGAGCTCCCGCCTACCACATGGGAGGTCTGTGGTTCGGTTCCTGGTACCTCCTAAAGAAGACAGTGAGCTGGCGCGATGGGCAGGCATGGCAAGCTGACACAACAAGATGATGCAACAAGAGACACAACAAGAAAAACATAAGGAGAGACACAACAAAGTAGGGAGCAGAGGTTCCCAGTGCCTCCTAAAGAAGACAGCGAGCTGACGTGACAGTCAGGCACGGCAAGCTGATGCAACAAGATGACACAACAAGAGACACAAGAAGAAGAAAAAAAACATAATGAAAGATACAACAACAACAAAAAAATCAGGGAACGGAGGTGGCTCAAGTGATTAGGCGCCTCCCTCCCACATTGGAGGTCCCAGATTCAGTTCCCAGTGCCTCCTAAAGAAACAAGGAAGACAAACAGACACAGCAAGTGCAAACAACAAGGGGGTGGGGAGAAATAAATAAATAAAATCTTAAAAAAAACTTCTACTAACTCAGTAAATGAAAATTGTTAGTTCATTGTTCTCTTCATTCCTATTTCTTTGACCACTACTGAAACTGAACAATTAATGCCCTTTGTCCATTTTTATCCTTAGTGATCTTCTTGTTAATTTGTGTAAATTTTATTACATAAAAGTGAAAAAAATTTAACTCCTGCCTTTCTCCTTGCTGCATATATATTTTCCAGTCTATTTGCCTTATATTTAGTTATGCTTTTAAATGCAGAAGTTTTGAATTTTGGGCAGTGAAATCTCTCCCTTTTGTAGTTCCTTCAATCACTCCCAAAATTGGAAAGTTATATTGCCCCCAGAGATTTGATGAATATTTATTTTATTTTCTTCTACTTTTTATGGCTTGATTCTTATAAGGATTTAATACACTTGAAATTGATGGGGATGCATGAGTGAAATAAAGATCTAAATCTTTATTATCTGCCAAATTGCTAGCTGAGTATCCTAACACCATTCATTGAATTATTCTTTGCTTCCACATTATTGGTGATACCTTTTTGAAAAATTATATATCAAATTCTTATATGTAATAGAGTCTATGTCTTTTATGTTTATTCTAATCCTGTGGGTTTTTCTGTTCTTGAAAGATTACCACAGTATTTAAAATACTGCTTTAAAATCTTTTAACATGTAGGGCTCTTCACCATTTTCTATCTCACCAACGTGGTTACTATTGCTCTTTTGAAAGTTATTTTATATTCACCTTTGTTTATTGCCTCATATGAACTTTTAAAATATTTTGTTTCCCCCCAAGAAAAACAATCTTGTTGGAATTTTGTTTGGGAATTGTATTAGTCAGCCAAAGGGGTGTTGATGCAAAATACCAGAAATCTGTTGCCATTTACAAAAGGGTATTTATTTGGGATAGAGGCTCACAGTTACCAGGCCATAAGGCCTAAGTTACTTCCCTCACCAAAGTTTGTTGCCACCTGTTGGAGCAAGATGGCTGCTGACATCTGCCAAGAGTTCAGGCTTCCTGGGTTCCTCTCCTTCCCAGGCTTGTTTCTCTCCTGGCTCAGGCTTGCTTCTCTCCACAAGGCTTTAGACTATCAGGTGAATGGCTCGTCTCTTTTCCTGGGGCCGTCTCTCCTTCCTCATGACCAAGCTCCTCCGTGTGCTTACTTCCTTGGACTCCAGCATTAAAACTCCAACCTCCCTTCTCTGCAGTTTGGTTTCTTTGTGAGTCTTTGCCCACCAAGGGGGAGGGGATGCAACATCCTACTGACGTGGCCCAATCAAAGCCTTAATCGTTATTTAATCAAGTAAAAGTAAAACCTCTGAATCCAATACACTCTAATATGCCCAGAGGAAAAGACCAGTTTACAAACATAATCCAAAATTACTTTTTGGAATTCATCAATAATATCAAACTGCCAAAGGTATCGTTGAATCTATAAATGAATTTGTGAAGAACTGACATCTTATGATACTTGCTTTTCCAATATGGTATGCCTCTCCATTTAATTAAGTATTTTTTTAATTCTCTCAGTAAAATTTCCTTTTTATTGGTTATACACATTTTTTCCTTTTTATTGGTCATACACATTTTTTCCCACCATACTTTATCTTTTTCTTGCTACTGCAACTGGACACAGTTTCTCATTATATTTTCTAATTGCTTCTCAGTGGTATGAAAGAATGCTATTGATTTTCAAAAAGTGCATTTAGCTCTTATCCAGCCCCTTTACCAAGGTCCTACTTTTTGCAGAGGAGTATTAGCAGGATCGTTTACAAAATCCATAGTCACCAATTACTCAGTGCCCCTTTATGAAAGATGAGTAGAGATTTCTTTCATGAAGTGAAGAGATAATATTTCCGTCCTCTGCACCCCTGGCCCTTGAAATACTGCTTTTCCTCCCACCCCACGGCCAGTCCCACAATTGTGGCCGGGGCCAACAGCTGTTACCAAGAATGTTCTTTCCGACCTTCTACCTGCCACTCCTTGTCTCCTTGGTGTATCAGTTCCTGCTTTTGGCCCCTTGGTTTGTTCAACCTTTCAGAGTGTTTTTGTGGCTTGTAAAGTTTGTCCTCTCATCCGCCTTCCCATTTTGTTTTGCTGTCCCTAGACGCTGCTGGAGAGATTCTTTGTCTCCATTTGTCCTCCTCACTCTGGAGTCCTCCAGCCAGACTAAACCCTGGCTTTCCTGCTGAGGTGAGGATCCAGAAGCAACAGCTCATCATGTGTCCCTCCCAAGAAATTCAAAACTGAATTGTGACATTTTAGTCTACCCCATGTTCACTGTCTTCTCTTGATTTTTCAATCTTAAAAATGTTTTACATTGTCATGTTTTATATGTGATTTGATATCATAAACCACCTCAAATCTTTTCTTAAAATGGGCAAGATATAAATATTAGCAAATAGTACTATTAAATAAATCATATCATAAATACTTTCAGAATTATAAGTCGGCATTCAGGAAAAAAAAAGATGAAGCAGTGAAGTAAGGGCACATGAAAGTATTACTGCATGACCAATTTTCCATTCAGAACACAAGCTGGAATACCTTTTGAATGTGTATGTGTATATTTTGTGTGTAGGTCCACATGTTTTCCAAAACATACATGTGATAGTCAAATATTTAACAACAATATGGTAATCTAAATGAATATATAAATACATAAAGAACATTTTCAAAATATTTTCTATTTTATTCTCTAATAAAACTGCTTTAATTTATATAAGTTGTAGAAAAAATAATGTATCAAGTAATTCTAATAATTTCTAAATTGTTAATATTTAGAAATTGTTGGTATGATCTTTTGTCTGACCTAGCTGTCATTGGCTGATGCCCCCTTCTGAGTCATGATTTGACATAGGGAACGGCACCAAATTCTTCCAACCACTTCTCCATTGAATTGATGCTCATTAGATCCTGGATCTAGGGACTTTGTTAAAGGCAGATTGTGGCTAAGTCTGCAGCAAGGTCACGGCCAGGCAACCTCTGGGTGCCAGGGCTTCCCACCTGGATGGGACCCAGATTGCCTTCGACTTTACCCCCGCCCAAAATAGGCAGCCTTGCATGGGGAGAAGGAAGAGGGAGGGTGGGTCCCCTTAGTTTGCAGAAGACTCCTGGCCTAACTCCCGGGACGGTCAAGGATATGGACGCTACTAAACTGGAGATTCCTGGAATCACTACGAATAGGACCCAGAACAATCTCATCTTTATTAGAGCTGAAGCAGACTACTGCCGCCAGGGGGCGCCAGCCGCAGCCCGGGCCTGCGCAGATTTGGATCTTGGCTCTTGAGGCTGTGGCCGTAAGGCTCCTCCCAGTCATTTAAATAACCTGTAATAATGACCTACGCTCACACGACTGAATTGTTTGGACTTTCCGTGTTATAGGTGGGGGAGTTAAATTTTAGATAATTTCCCCCTCCCTCATCAATTTTTATTTGGAACATTTTAAAACCTAGAGGGAAGTTACAATAGTACAACGTGCAATGAATGCCTGTGTGCTTTCACCTAGATGCACCAATTCCTAGCATTTTGTCACATTTGCTTCCTCTTTCTCCTTCCATAACTATGTATAATTGTGTATATAATTATTCCTGAATCATTTGAAGACTTCGTGCATCATCATAACTTCACCCTGTGCCTCCAAAAAAAAAAAAAAAAAAGAAAATGCCATTCATCTACATAACCACAATCACACTCAGGAAATGTAACAATGGCACAATATCATTATCCAATATATCAGGGATTCTAAACCTTTTTTGTCCCACAGACCCCTTTGCCAGTCAGGTGAAAACCGCGGACCCCTTACTAAGTCCACACTACAGTGTGTATTATTTAATAAATATATCACACCCACACTAACATGTCCCCACAAGAATAATGTTTTTTTTTTGAATTTCAATTCAGGCTCACGGACCCCTTGTTAAGAACCCCTGTAATATATAGATAGCAGATATTCAGATTTCTTAAATTGTTCTGATAATTCCATTTTTAAAAAAATCCAAGATCTAATCAAGGATCACTGTATTTAGTTATTGTGACTCTTGTGTCTTCTTAAATCTGGAACGTCCTTAATCTTTTTTATAATTAATTAATTAATTAATTAATGGTTTTTTATGACATTGACATTTTTTAAGAGTCTAGGCCAGATTTTTGCATTTGTCTGAATCCTTTTTCATGATTAAATTTGTATTAAACACTTTTGCCAAGAATACCACAAAGGTGATGTTGCATCCTCTTAAAAACATTTTATTAGAGATTCTAGCAATTCTATTTTTGACAGCATACTGTTTAGTCTGGAAAGAAAAATGACCATCAGTGGCTCAATTAATTTTAAAACACGTACAAATCTTACTGGTGTTTCCTTATTGGTCATTTCAATCCTATTTTCAGTAAGTAGATCCAAGATAATTTATAATCCAAGAATATAAAACAAAAAGAAATTAATACCATGAAAACTGTTCACCCAATGTCCCGACCCGCGGGACAAATCAACTGAGACTCCGAGTTACCCAGCGAAGGAATGAGGCATAGACACGTGTAAGAAAATGGCTGTGCACTTTATTCTA
>JAQZBX010087168.1:0-12892 GCA_029593785.1 Cabassous unicinctus
CAACATACCACTCTCAGCACTAGATAGAACATCTGGACAGAGGATAAATAAGGAAACAGAGAGCTTGAACAATATGATAAATGAACTAGACTTAACAGACATGTATAAAGCATTATACCCCAAAACAGCAGAATATACATTCTTCTCAAGTGTTAATGGATCTTTCTCCAGGATTGACCATATGTTTCAACATAAGTCAGATCTCAATGAATTTACAATATTGAAATTATACAAAGCACTTTCTCTGATCATAATGGAATAAAGCTGGAAATCAACAACAGGCCAAAAAAAAGGAAAAATTCACAAATATATGGAGATTAAACAATTCAATCTTAAATAATCAGTGGGTCAAAGAAGAAATTGTAAGAGAAATCAGTAAATATCTCATGACAAATGAAAATGAGAACACAACATATCAAAACCCAAGAAGTATAGTGAAGGCAGTGCTGAGAGGGAAATTTACAGCTCTCAATGCTTACATTAAAAAAGAAGAAAGAGCTAAAAGCCAAGATCTAACTGCATACATGGAGGAGCTAGAAAAAGAACTGCAAACCAATACCAAAGCAAGTAGATGGAAAGAAATAATAAAGAATAGAGCAGAAATAAATGAAATAGAAAAAATAAACAATAGGGAGAATCAACAGAACTAAAATTTGACTGTGAAGATCAACAAAATTGGCAAACCCTTAGCTAGATTAACAAAGAATAAAAGAGAGAAGATGCAAATAAATATAATCAGAAATAAGAGGGGGATGCATTACCACTGACCCCATAGAAATAAAAGAGTTCATAAGAGGATACTATGAACAACTCTATGCCAACAAATTAAACAACATTGGTGAAATGGACAAATTTCTAGAAACCCAAAAACAACCCACACTGACCCTAGAAGAAATAGAAGGCCTCAATAAACCAGTCACAAACAAAGAAATTTTAACAGTCATCAAAAACCTCCCTAAAATGAAAAGTACAGGACCAGATGGCTTCATCTAGTGAATTCTACCAATGATTTAAAGAAGATTTATTACCAACTTTGCACAAATGCTTTCAAAAAATTGAACAGGAAGGAACACTACCAAATTCATTTTATGACACCAACGTCACTCTAATACCAAAACCAGATAAAGTTATTAAGAAAATTATAGACTAATTTGTATAATGAATATAGATACAAAAATTCTCAAAAATCCTTGTTAACTGAATCTAAAAACACATTAAAAATCATACATCATGATCAAGTGGGTTTTATACCAGTTATGCAAGAGTGGTTCAACAAAAGAAAATCAATCAGTGTAATAAACCACATTAATAAATTGAAGAAGAAAAATCACATGATCATTCAATAGCTGCAGAAAAGTCATTTGACAAAATACAACATCCTTTCTTGATAAAAACATTCTGGAAAATAGGAATATAAGAAAACTTTCTCAATATGCTATAGTGCATATATGAAAAACTGACAGCTAACATTGTACTCAATGGTGAAAGCTGAAAGCTTTTCTGCTGAGAACAGGAGCAAGAAAAGGATGCCCACTGTCACTACTGTTATTAAATTCTGTGCTAGAAGTTCTAGCTAGAGAAATTAGGCTAGATAAAGAAATTAAAGGCACCTAAATAGTAAAGGAAGAAGTAAAACCTCCACTATTCACTGATGCTATGATCCTATTCTCAGAAAATCCTGAAAAATCCATGAAAAAATGACTAGAATAATAGATGAGTTCAGCAAAATGGCAGGATAAAAGATTAATATGCAAAAATCAATAGCATTTCTATAAACTACTAATGAGCAGTCTGACGAGGAAGTCAGAAGTAATCCATTTACACTAGTGACAAAAAGAATCAAATATTTTGGAAGAAACTTAACCAATGACATAAAAGACCTGTATTCTGAAAAATATAAAATGTTGCTAAAAGAAACCAAATATGACCTAAATACATGGAAGGATAGCCGATGTTCATAGATGGGAAGACTAAATATCATTAAGATGTCAAGTCTATCCAAACTGATCTACAGATTTAATGTAACCCCGATAATAATTCCAACAGCTTTCTTTGTAGAATTGGAAAAGCCAATTATCAAATTTATCTAGAAGAGTAAGGGCCCCTGAATACACAAAAATATCTTTAAAAAGAAGAACAAAGTTTGAGGACTCTCACTTCCCATTTTAAAAACATACCATTTAGCCTCAGTGATAAAAACATCATGGTACTTGCATAAAGATAGACACATTGACTAATGGAATCAAATTGATAGTTCAGAAACAGATCCTCACTTCTATAGTCAAGTGATTTTTGACAATGCTGCCAAAACCCACTCAGCTGAGTCAGAACAGCCTATTCAACAAATGGTGCTGGGACAAAAAGGCTATCCTTTTCTAAAAGAAATAAATTGAAACCATATCTCACACCTTATATAAAAATTTACTCAAAATAGATCAAGGACCTAAATCTAAAAACTAGAACCATGAAACTCCTAGAAGAAAATGTAGGAAAACATCTTTAAGATCCTGTGGGTAGATGGTGGTTTCTTGAACCTTATACTCAAAACACAAGCAAAGTAAGAATTAATAGATAAATGGGACTTCTTCAAAATGAAACACTTGTGTTTCAAATTACTTTGTTAAGAAGGTGAAAAGGCAGCCTGTTCATTGGGAAAATATCTTCAGCAACCACATATCTGACAAGGGATTGATTTCCATGTTATATAAAGAGAGCACACAACTTAAGGACAAAAAGACAAGAAACCCAATTAAAAAATTGGCAAAAGACTTGAATAGACATTTTTCTAAAGAGGAAATACGGATGGCCAAAAAGCACATGAAAAGATGCTCAACATCACTAGCTATTAGAGAAATAAAGATCAAAACCTAAATGAGATAAATGAGATAATTCACACATTACAGAATGGCTGACATTAAAAAAAAAGCAAACAGAAAACTACAAGTGCTGTAAAGAATGTGGAGAAATAGTAACACTCCTTCACTGTTGGTGGGATTGTAAAATGGTGCAACCTCTGTGGAAGATGGTTTGGCCCATCCTCAGGAAGTTAAATATAGAACTACCATATGACCCGGCAATCCCGCTACTAGGAATATATTCAGAAGTACTGAAAGCAAGGAAGCAAACAGACAATTGCACACTGATGTTCATAGAGGCATTATTCACTATTGCTAAAAGATGGAAATCAACCTAAGTGTCTGTCAACCAATGCATGGATAAACAAAATGTGGTATATACATATGATGGAATGCTATTCAGCTGTAAGAAGAACTGAATTGGGGAAGCATTTTTAGTTGATTTGTGGGAAAATTTGTTTACTGATTTTTCTTCCAAGGCTCTGTATAGACTTTACTCTCCTCTTGTTTGTTTTCGTGATAATGGGGTAATTTATGAGATTCTCAGTTTAATGACACTCTTTTCTGTCAGTCAAGTAAAATCCAGAATGTTTAGCAGGTGTTTGTTTTGGAGGAGACCAATATTTGGTTCTCTTTGGTATGTAAGGGCCTTAAAATGTTCCCCCCTATCTTTCTTTCTCCTTTACCACTCACGTTCTCTGGGAGTCTTCTTCCTTCTGTTTTAACCTTTTTCTCTCTGCCAAAATCTTTGATTTTGGATTAGACCATACTTTCAAAATCTCTGGAGTCTGTCCCTTTCATCCTGAGCCTGCCATTTAAGTGCAAAGAAATTTTAAAGCCCTTTCTTGCAGTCCATATGCCACCTATCTGGTTACTTTTTAAGTCTTTTTAGAATCAACATGGATTAATCTTCATGGTGATCACTCCATTTTTCTCCCTCAGGTCCCCTGGCCAGCTTCCCTTTCCTGAATGCCTTTTTCTCCTGCACCTTAGTTTGGTGTCAAGTTTCTGGTGGGGCTGGGATAATGGGAGAGCAGGGGACTCAGTTACTTCACAATCTTGGTGTTTTCCATGGTCAGAGAATATGGAGGGTGTGGCTTTGAGAAGACATTCTACAGTTGAGAAGTTATCTTCTATCATTTCCACATTGCATATCCACCAGGGTCTTCAGCTACTACACAAATTAAGACCAAGAATCTAACAGGAAAAATAGGAGCAAAAATGATAAAGGGGACATTCACAGAAAAAGAACAAATGGATAATCACATATATAAAATAATGATCAACTAAGTTCATTATTAAATAAATAAAATAAAAGCACAAGTTTTTATCAAAAAAAGGTTGATATCAAATGCTAACAAGATTATGGGGAAATGGGCAACCTCGTTCATTATTGAGGCAGTATCTTTGGGTGGTACTGTAGCAATTTCTTTGAAAATTAAAATCATCCATACCTTTTGACACAGCACTTCCAGTTGGTGGAATTTACATGCTTTAGATTTACTTACATATATACTCAAAGGCATGAAAGTGAGTTTATTGTAGCATAACTAAAGTCTGGAAATAGACTCCAGTTTCAAAGTAAACTAATGTAAAAATATTTTTAAAAATACACGAAATCAATGAAATAATGAAATATTATGAAGGTGTGAGGAAAATTAAGTGCATATATATTTATATTATGGGACTGTTTCCAAAATACATTAAGTGAAAATTTTAAGTGCAGAACCTTGTGTATAGTGGCAACTATTTGTATAAAAGAAATATAAAGCGATATCATTATGTTTCTTTTCCTGTTTTTCCCTCCCTCTTTCCTTTCTTCCCTTCTCTTCATTTCTTCTTCCCTTCATCCCTCCTTTCTTCCCTCCCTCCCAACCCCTTCCCTCCCACTTCATATATCTTGGAAAACTTTTTTTTTTACTTGAGAAGTTGTAAGTTAATAAAACATTCATGCATACCGTACAAGATTCCCATATACACCCCCCCCTTACATTGTTGTAACATATTTGTTAAGATGATGAAAGAACATCATCATAATATTATTGCCATCTATAGTCCTTAGTTTATATTTGGTGTATTTTTCCCACAAACCATCCTTTTATTAATACCATGTAGTATTATATATTTGTTATAGTTCATGAGAGATCATGTTCATATTTGTGCTGTTAACCACAGTCCATCATTCATCATGGTGTTCACTATGGTATACATTCCCCTGCCTTGTACAATCCAGCCAAAGTGTACACTCAGTGGCTCTCAATTTCATTAGAGTTGTGCTATCATCAGCTCAGTTCATTTCAGAACATTTTTATTACTCCAAAAGGAAAAATCCCACACCCTTTATCCTCCCTGCCACCCTTTATTGACCTTAGCATTGCTATAGTACCGTCTTTGTCATTGCATTAGAATATTCCTGTTAACGATAGTCTATACATTATATTAGTTACATTTTTTCCAAGCATCTCCATATTCTTAATACTTGCAATAGAGGAACATTCCTGTATTTGTACTATTAACCACAAACATCATCCACCACCAAAGTCACTATGGTATACAGTCCTAGATTTTCCTCTAGCTTTCTTTCAATTGACATTAACCTCTCTAGATTACCCATATTTATAAATCAGCACTGCTGATTATATCCACTATAATGTCTTACCATAAACTCCAACCAATTCCCCCCATTTACAATTCCCCTTATTAAATATTCTACACACATTCAGCATCAGGTGCCCCTTCTGAACTGACATTCTATTTCCTAGTAACCTGTACTCTACAGTTTAACTCCAAGAGTTTACTCATTGAATTTAATTCATATTAGTGAGACCATACAATATTTGTTCTTTTGTGGCTGGCTTATGTCACTCAACATAATGTCCTCAAAGTTCATCTATGCTGTCATATGCATCTCAAGTTCATTTTTTTCTTACAGCTGAATAGTATTCTATCATATGTATATACCACATTTTGTTTATCCATTCATCATTTGATGGACACTTGGGTTGTTTCCATCTTTTAGCAATTGTGAATAATGCCGCTATGGACATTGGTGTGCGAATGTCTGTTTGCGTCCTTTCTTTCAGTTCTTCTGAATATATTCCTAGTAGTGGGATTGCTGGAGCATACGACAGCTATATATTTAGCTTTCTGAGGAACCGCCAAACTATCTTCCACAGAGGCTGCACCATTTTTGCATCCCTCCAACAGTGAAGGAGTATTATCGTTTCTCCATATCCTCTCTAGCACTTGAAGTCTTCCCCTTTTTAAATAATGGCCATTCTGTAAGGTGTGAAATGATATCTCATTGTAGCTTTGACCTGCATTTCCATAATAGCTAGTGATGTTGAGCATCTTTTCATGTGTGTTTTGGCCATTTGTATTTATTTTTTGGAAAAAATTCTGTTCAAATCTTTTGACCATTTCTTAATTGAGTTGCTTGTCTTTTTATCGTTGAGTTGTATGATCTCTTTATATAACATGGAGATCAAACCTTTATTGGATATGTAGTTTCTGAAAAGTTTCTTCCAATAAATAGGCTGACTTTTCACTTCTTAACAAAGTTATTTGATTGGTATAAAATTTTTTAATTTTGGGGAGGTATGATTTATCTGTCTTTTCTTTCATTGCTCATGCTTTGGGTATAAGGTTTAAGAAACCACCACCTACCACAAGATCTTGAATATGTTTCCCTAAATTTTCTTCTAGGAGTTTTAGGATTCTAGTTTTTATATTTAGGTCCTTGATCCATTTTGAGTTAATTTTTGTATAAGGTGTGAAAAATGATTCCTCTTCTTTTAGATATGGCTATCCAGCTTACCCAGCACTATTTATTGAATAGTCTGCTCTGACCCAGGTAGGTGGACTTGACTGCCTTGTCAAAAATCACTTAGCCATAGATGTGAGGGTCTATTTCTGAATTCACAACTCAGTTGCATTGGTCAATAGGTCTATCTTTATGTCAGCCCCATGCTATTTTTACCACGGTGCTAAATCATATGCTGTAAAATCAGGAAGTGAGAGTCCTCCAACTCTGTTCTTTTTAAAGATATTTTGGGCTATTTGGGGCTTCTTATCCTTCAAAATAAATTTTATAATTGTCTATTCTATTTCTGTAAAAACGGCTGTTGGAAATTTTATTAGGATTGTATTAAAACTGTAAATCAGCTTAGGTAAAATTGACATCTTCTGATTGCTCATTAATAGTGGACAGGAATGCTACTGATTGTTGCATATTAATCTTGTACCCCACAACATTGCTGAACTCATCTGTTAGTTCTAGTAGCTTTTTGTGGATTTTTTGGGATTTTCTAGGTATAATATCATATATTCTGCAATTAGTGAAAATTTTACTTCTTCCTTTCCCTATTTGGGTGCATTTTATTTCTTTTTCTTGCCTAATTGCTCTATATGGAACTTCTAGCACAATACTGAATAACAATAATGACAGTGGGCATCCATGTCTTGTCCCTGATCTCAGAAAGCTTTCAGTGTTTTACCACTGAGTATAATGTTAGCTGTGGGTTTTTCATATATGCAGTTCATCATGCAGAGAAAATTTCCTTCTATTCCCATCAGTGAAGTGCTTTTTTCAAGAAAGGGTGCTGTATTTGGTCAAATGCCTTTTCTGTATCAATCAAGATGATCATGTGATTTTTCTTCTTCAATTTATTAATGAGGTGCATTACACTAATTGATTTTCTTGTGTTGAACCATCCTTACATACCTGGGATAAAACCCATTTGATCGTGGTGTATAATTTTTTTTTAATGTGCTTTTGGATTTAATTAGCAAGTATTTTCTTGAGGATTTTTTGCATCTAAATTCATTAGAGAAATTTTCTTTCTTCATAGTATCTTTGTCTGCTTGTTAAAAGAGTGATTTTAGCTTCATAGAATGAGTTTGGTAGCATTCCCTGCTGCTTAATTCTTTGGAAGAGTTTGAGCAAGAATGGTACATTTGTTGTAACTGATGAATAAATACTGACACATTGCTACTAGCCAAGTTCTATAGTTTACATTGTGGTTTACAAATGTACCACACTATTGCAAAATATTATTAATATGGGAAGATGTGGGAGAGGGGGTGAAGAATGTGGGAATACCTTATACTTTTGATGTAACTTCTGTAATTTAAAACCTCTTTAAAAATCAAATTTATTATATTGAAAAACGATTGGTATTAGATCTTCTTTGAATGATTGGTAGAATTCATCTCTGAAGCCATTTAGTCCTGGGCTCTACATTTTTAGGAAGTTTTTGATGACTTCCAATATTGTCATTTATAATTGGATTGTTGAGGTCTTCTACTTCTAGGGTCAGTGTAGGTTCATGTGTTTCTAGGAATTAATCCATTTCTTCTACCTTGTCTAATTTGTTGGCATACATTTGTTCATAGTATCTTCTTATAATCTCTTTTATTTCTGCAAGGTCAATAGTAATGACCCCATATTATTTATGATTTTATTTATTTGCATCTTCTCTCTCTTTTTTCCTTTGGCAGTCTAGCTAAGGTTTTGTAATTTTTTTTTTTTAAATCTTCTCAAAGAACAAACTTTTGGTTTTGTAGATTCTATAGTGTTTTTTTTTTTCCTCAACTTCCTTTATTTCTGCTCTAATCTTTGTTATTTCTTTCCTTTTGCTTGCTTTTGGATTAGTATGCTGTTCTTTTTCTAGTTCCTCCAAGTGTGCAGTTAAGTTTTTGATTTTAGTTCTTTATTCGTTTTTAATGTAAACTTTGGGGGGTTGTAAATTTCCCTCTCAGCACTGCCTTCACTGTATCCCATAAGTTAAGTTTTGATCTGTTGTGTTCTTGTTTTCATTTGTCTCCAGGTATTTACTGATTTCTCTTGCAATTTCTTCTTTGAACCACTTATTTTAAAATGTGTTGTTTAATCTCCATATTTTTGTGAATTTTCCCTTTTTCTGCCTATTTATTTCCAACTTCATCCCATTATTATCAGAGAAATTGCTTTGCATAATTTCAATCTTTTAAAATGTATTGAAACCTGTCTTGTGACCCAACATATGGTCTATCCCGGAGAAGGATCCATGAGCACATGAGAAGAGTATATAACCTGCTGTTCTGGGGTATTCTATAAATGGTCTATAAATGGCTATTAGGTCTAGTTCATTTATCACAGTATTCAAGTTCTCTGTTTCCTTATTTATCCTTTGTCCAGATCTTCTATCCAATGCTGAGAGTGGTGTATCAAAGTCTCCAACTATTTTTGTAAAGGCATCTCTTTCTCCCTTCCATTTTGCCAGTGTGTGTCTCATGTATTTTGGAGCATCCAAATTAAGTGAGTAAAAATTTATGATTATTATTTCTTCTTGGAGAATTGTCTCTTTTATTAATAACTAATGACCTTCTTCATCTCTTTCAACAGTTTTGCATTTAAAATCTATTTTGTCTGACATTGTAGATGAACATATGAGCATATAGATGGCTCATATTTTTTTACCCATTCTTTTGATCAATGTCTTTTGATTGAGGAGTTCAATCCATTAATGCTCAATATTATTACTGTAAAGGAATTACTTACTTCCTTCATTTTATCTTGTGACTTTCCATTGTCATATCTTACTATTGTCTGTCTTTTAGCACTTTTAGTTACCTTACTAATAATCTTAATTTCCACACTCTTCTCCAAGTCTCTTGCCTTTGTCTTTTCCTTTCAGGTTGCAGAACTCTTTTTAGTATCTCTTGTAAATCCAGTCTTTAGGTAACATACCCTGTCAGTTTTTTGTTTGTCTGTGAAGAATCTAAACTCACCCTCATTTTTGAAGAACAGTTTTGCCAGAAAAAGAATTCTTGGCTGGCAGTTTTTTTTCTTTCAGAACCTTAAATAGATCATATCACTACCTTCTTGCCTTTCTGGTTTCTGATCAAAGATTGGCACTTTGGCTTATTGGAATTCCCTTTTATGTGATGAATTGCTTTTATCTTGCTGCTTTCAAAATCCTTTAATTCTGGCATTTGACATTCTGAGTAGGAGGTGTCTTGGAGTAGGTCTATTCATATTTATTCTGTTTGGGGTGCATTGTCCTTCTTAGATATTGATATTTATGTCTTTCACAAAGGTGTTCAGTCATTATTTCCTCAAATATTTTCCATTCTCTTCTCCTTTTGGGACACCCAATATGTTTGTGTGTTTCACACATTGTCATTCAACTCCACAAAACCCTGCTCCATTTTTTCCATTCTTTTCTCTTTCTTCTCCTGTTTTTTCAAATTCAGACACTTTGTCCACTAATTCACTAATTCTCTTTTCCACCAATCCAAATCTGCTGTTACGTGCTTCTAAAATATTTTAAATCTCATCCATTGTGTTTTTCATTCCCTTATTCTGTTAATTTTCTTTGCAGGCTTTCAAATTGTTTTTTTGTTCTCACCCAGTGTCTTCTTAATATTCTTTAGCTCCTTAGCCATATTTTCCTTCAACTTCTTGAATTGATTTAGGAGATTTATGTGAACAGCATTGATTAGTTTTCTTAATTCCTTTGTCTCATCAAGATTTTTGATTTGATATTTTGGCTGGGCTATATCTTCCTGTTTCTTTGTATGGCTTGTAATTCTTTGCTGATGTCTAGGCATCCAATAATGTTGGTGAATTTACTCTATTGCTTAATGGTGTTTTTTTGTAGCACCTCTTATTTGACTTTTTTGTTCAATTCATTTTAAGTCTTTAAAATTGCCCAGCTTAAGTTATCAAAACAGGGCCAGGGACCCACTAATGGGATACAGACCAGATTCAAGAGTGCCTGTACATTAGAGACTAAAAAAGCTTTTATAATAATTGCAGTTTCCTGGCCTTCCAGCTGATAGTGCTCTTTGGTGAACCTTTCCATGGAAGCATCTCTTTCAACTTTTACTCACTGGTGAATCTGGTCTGGACAGAGGCAAAATTCAAAATGGGCTCCACTGGCCAAACTCACTGAAGAGAAGTCACTCTCCACCCTCCCTCCTCCCATG
Organism: Cabassous unicinctus; assembly: GCA_029593785.1. Lineage (NCBI taxonomy): Eukaryota > Metazoa > Chordata > Mammalia > Cingulata > Chlamyphoridae > Cabassous > Cabassous unicinctus. The sequence continues at coordinate 10,827 of JAQZBX010087168.1, forward strand.
GAGGAAGATGTCTATTACCATCCTAGTTGGCCACAGTGAGCCACGGGTTTTACCATGGCTGTTCATGTTGAGGGTGGGGGATGGGTGCCATTCCCAGCTGCAAGAGCAAGTCACGGATTTTGCTTCAGCCTCTTTGTCTCTGTCCCTCTCCCTCCTGGATGATGTGCAGCACTCTCCTGGTCTGCAGACCCCAAAGCAGCTCCCTCAGACAAATGTTTTCCCTTCCTCCATTGTTTTTGTAAGAGAGTTGAATCCTGTTGCCCTACTCCAATGTTATCTTCCCAGAAGTCCTTGGAAACCTTTTATTTAAGAAAATACATACCATATTATGTTTTTATACTGTGTAGTATTTTAGTGTATGAGTGTAACATAGTTTATTTACTCAGTCTCTTGTGAATGAATATATAGGTTGTTTCCATTATTTTCCCCCACAATGTGTTATTGAATGAAGGAATTTATTGAGAAAAACACTGCTTAATGAAGTTTAGATGTCTCTATGCATGTGCATATATGTGTAAGAAGAAGGGAGAAAAGGAAAGCTAAAATTTTGTACACAATGCAGATTTTTAACCCATGTAAGCTTGCACATAAATCTATATCTTGATCTTTCAGTCCTTGCACAATACAAAATGCAGAAAAAAATGTTCAAATGCTCAGTACATTAAAGCCCATATTCTCACAAGCTCTCCACCCAATCAGTTGGAGGAGGAATGATTTCTAGATTTTCTAAAAGAAACCCAGAGGCAAAGCTGTTGGCTGACAGAGCAACATCTTCTCCCATGATATCAAAAACAAACCTGGAAATGGAAACTGTGATGGAGGTTGTGTCAGGGAGAGGAAAGGTCAGGGTGAAAATCCTTTCAAGTTGTTTCTCTGAAATGGTCATATGTACACACTCAGACTGTTTAGATGGATGCATCTGAAAAAAAGATAGTTTTATGCAGGAAAACTTGTGATGGGAGCAAAGTGGCAATGCTCAAATCACTGTATGAAGCAAAATAAAATGTTATTCAGTGAGAGGAGAAAGGTCTCATCTAATGCATCCAAGAGCCCCTATTTTTACAGTTCCTTGTGTGGAAGCAAAAGCATTAGAGGACTAATAACCTTGTCCAGGTTACCTGCAATTTGACAGCATGAGGCTTTTTGTGGAGCTGCACTCTTATGGGATTTTACTTTCCATGTGAGGTTCATGATGGCTTGTTTAAGATAATTGTTTTAACATTAGTCTGCAAGTCCAGGAAGCCCAAGAATCTTCTCTCTGAAAGTTCTAGAAATGTGCGACTCCTTCCACAGTCATCTAAACACCCACCCAACGTTACTTAAAAATAGCAAATTTTCCCTTTGTAATTTTTTCTTTTTTTGAAATTCCATGGCTCTGATGTAAGAATATTTGGCATAGCTCTTTGCTAGCTATCACTCAGGGACTTGTGTTATCACTTATTTCAGTATTTAAAAATATTATAAGCTGTAATAATTAAGGTGTAATTAAATGTCAAGAACAAATTGACTAGGGCCAGGAAATTCAAAGTACAACTATTTTGTGTTTTGGACCTGAATTTTTATTTTATATGGTAAACTATTTTAACTTGTGAGAGTTTCAAAGAACAATTATTGGTGATTATTATGCTATCTTCTGCCATCTTTAGGGTGAATTGTTTTAAATTTTTGTTGTCTTAAACTGAAATATTTTTATTCAGATAAGAAATTTTCCCTATTTTTATTTATTTACATTTATTAATAGTCTTCCTGTGAAAAAAACCTTAAAAATAATGACTAAGATTTTTACTCTGTTTAATGTTCATCATATTAGAAACCTTGCTTATATCTGATCAGCTTTTGAAATTTCAAGAGCTGCCCAATCTTGAATTTTAGGACTGACCCTGTTCCATTCCCACTCGGTATGTGTTATAAAAAAAAAAACAAAAAAACTAAAACAAAGAAAATATATCAGAACCGTTTAAAAAACTCAGCTTAGATCTGCCTATTGTGAAGCAACTTACATTTTTTTTAAAAAGTCAAATCTCCAAGATATCTGTTAAACAAGGATTAACTATTGCATGATTTAT
>JAQZBX010087169.1:0-12902 GCA_029593785.1 Cabassous unicinctus
TGTGTGTGCTGGAGTGAAACTGGGGTGGCTGCCTCTTCAAAATCTCCATTCCATAGACAGTTGCTCACTTTACCCCTTGCCACTGTAATAAAATCATTTTAAATATTCATCATCTAAAAGTGCTAAAATGTACTGTGGGCCCAAGTAGCTGCGATTTATGACTTTGAGGTCATGCAGCAAAAATCAACAAGGAGAGAGCTGGGCTGCTGCCAGGGTCACAGTGATTAATTGCCTACATATCATATGTGATACCACAGAGGCAGGGGATGTTGGTGACCTCCTGTTCACTTGAAGTCACTTTGGAACTTTAGCGCTGAGATTTCCTTTGAAGGAAGAGGAGTGGAATATGTGGAAGTTTTGGTGGTGAATTCCACCCCATCTCCTCAACAGAGCTAAAGGGCCTACTTTCCAGAATGATCCCATATGGTATTTAGATATCAGTGGTGTATTTGTCAGGGCTTTCTAGGGAAACAGAACCAACAGGAGACGTCTGTAAATAGTGTGAGATTTGATAAGATTGTCTCACAGGACTGTGGGGATACACACGTTCAAATTCTGTCGGACAGGCTGTAAGCCAGGAACTCCAATGAAGCTCCTTGATGAGTTCCCCAGGAGACAATGGCTGTCTGAAGTAGAGATGGAAATTCTCTCTCTGACTGCTGAAATCTCTTCTTTTAAGACCCTCAACTGATTGGATGAGATGTCACTCATTGCTGAAGGAAATCTCCTCAGTTGATTGTACATGTAATCAGCCATAGATGCAATCAACTCACTGATTATTAAAGTCCAGAAAATGTCCTTGCATTATAATTAGCCTAGTGTTTGCCTAATCAAACAACTGGGTACCATTACTTGGCCAAGTTGACACATTGGCCTAATCATCACACCTGGATTCTGTTCAGCCCTCTCAGAGGAGCTTAACCATAAGGCCTCTGTCCAAATGTGTTTTCTCACACAAGACTCCAAGTAATACTCATCCTGAAAATGCTCCTGTTTAATGCCATTTAATGCAACAAATTCATACTTGGTAATGACCAGGAAATAGACTTCTTATTTATTTTGCCATCTTTAAACAATCCTGGGGTGGATTTCCATAATATCATTGAAGAGAAATGTTTGGACAAGGTTGTGGAGGTGGAACTCAGGTTTCCCTTTGAATTTCTACTTGGGTTGAATGCCCTTAGAGTTTTAACCATGGCCATGAAATATATAATAATCCTATGTGTGTATGTATGTATGTGTGTTTATATACTGGAAGTGTGTTTGAGTATTTATTTATATCTTGTAGTTATTGATGGAAGATGGTTTATAGCGTTGAAATTTGCCATCCATACAAGTAATGTATTTGTTCAAATACATTTAAGAAAATAACCACAAAAATGAATAAGAGAATGGGATGAGCTGCTGCTAAGGAGTTCTATTAATTTCCCAGGGCTGCTGTAATAAGTTACCACAAACTTGGCAGCTTAAAACAGCAGAAATTTATTGTCTCACAGTTCTGGAAGCTAGAGATCTGAAATCAAGGTGTTGGCAGGGCCATACTCCCTCAAAAAGGCTCTAGGGAAGACTCCTTTCTTGCCTCTTCCTGGCTTCTTGTGCTTCCTGAAAATACTTGGCATTCTACAGCTTGTAGCTGCATCGCTCCAACCTCTGCCTCTGTCTTCACGTGGTTTTCTTCTCCATATATTTCTGTGTATCCTCTCTTCTTCTTATAAGGACACCAGTGATTGGCTTTAGGGCCCATGCTAATCCAGTATGATCTTATCTTTTTTACTTCATTACATCTGCAGAGACCCTATTTCCAAATAAGGTCGCATTCTGAGGTTCCAGATGGACATGAATTTTGGGGGACACTATTCAACCCACTACAGGAGAGACAGGAATATGTCTCTGCTTTGGGACTATAAATCACCAAAGAAAAATTTGCAGGGTAGTAAAAGAGGGCACTACGAGGAATGAAATGGGCAGAAAGAAGTTGTTGGAGTGGAAGGTATAGGCAGTGGAATGATCTCCGTAGGGAAATGGTGGCAACTGTGACCCCATTCCTGGGAAAATAAAAGCTCATTGGGCTGGTCCAGTTTTCAATCTGCTCCTCCTGGCTCTCTGGAGACAAGAGAGAGAAAGGCAGGCTAAAAGCTTTACGAAGAAATGAAGGAAGAAATTGAAGTCAGTGGGATTGTGGGGTTACAGCCACCAACAGTCCTTTGGGGGAAGGACGGAGGACTGAGAGGCAGGGTGAAATTTTCATCAAAGTTTTGAAAAGAATGTGCAATAGAGAGGAAAGCTGGGCTAATTTAAATCCCTACCAGACCTGTCTTAATTACAGGGGGAAAATGAGATATGAAAAATATTGCAGCAAAGAAAAAAGATTGCAACAGTTCATTCCATACATTAACGCAGAACTCCTTTGGAAGCCACCATACCCAGTACTATGAGCTCACAGGACAGCTACTGATTTTCGTCTCCTTGGTAGCTGAATGGAAATCAGGCAGTGACCAAAGGGAATGCAAAGAAATGTTCCTCTGTTACTATGATTGTGTAGATCTCATGGGCTTTTGAAAACGGCACATGAGCCAGTGTTTCCTGGCGCCTGGACTAGCATACCTTCTTTCTGGCATTTTAAAAGCAGTCTCCAAAGTTGGTAGAAGTACTTAGCCTTCTTGCTTAGAAAAGTCAGAGGCCGGGAAGCGGCTGTGGCTCAATTGGTTGGGCTCCTATTTACCATATGGGTTTGAGTCCCAGGGCCTCCTGGTGAAAGCAAGCTGGTCTGCACGGCACCGTGAGCTGACAGCCCGCATGGTGCGGTGAGCTGACGAAGCAAGATGACGCAACAAAGGGAGACAAGCAGACACAGAAAAAACACAAAGTGAATGGACACAGCGAGCACAAGCAGCAAGAGGAGGGATAAATAAATAAATAAATAATAAATCTTAAAAAAAAAAAAGTCAGAGGCCAATGACTGTTCACACCTCGATCTCACCTTCATCATGTTTTGCTAATCTGAGCCTTGCCAAATTGGGCCAAAAGAAAAGCAGTTAGAACCTTGACTTTCATTTTTAGACAAATGCCAATCTCTACATTAAGAGCTATATAAATATTTGTGAATTGAAATATTTGTAAATTGACACAGAAATGAAACATGTCTCCAGGTGGTGCTCTTCTCTCAACAATTTTTAATTGAAATCAGTTGCTATTATTGGGCAGAAGGAGGGAAAGAAATAGCTTCATCAGTTTGTGTTATGTCATGGTAGAACATTATCATGTCAATATCACTGACATGTAATCATGACACACTATGATAGTCTTGAACCTACCTACAAGGTTAATCCTTGTTGAAACACAGCTGGTATGACCTTGGGAAGGACTTTGCTCACTGAGTCTCAGGACCGCTGTCTGCAAATCGAGAGAATAAATTCATCCTTACTAAAGATCCATCCAATCTTGTGATTCTATAATCGTAAATAGGATGGCAAGATGCTCTTCCATACCAAGACTGCCACCCTGGAGGGTGCATTCTGCTTTTATTATCCATTTTTGTGACTGAGGAAATTGAAGCCAGACAAGGTTAGAAGAGGCCCAGAGCGATCAGCAATGGAATCTCATCTCCATTTCACAGCCTTGGTTTCTGGCTTCCAGCTGCATCAACCTACTGGAAGTAAGCCTTTTAGGATGTGTGTTGGTATTGTATTGTTCTTTGCAAAATGCCACTCTGAATGACAGCATTGACTGGGCAAAAATGTTACATTATTTAAACATTTTGAATAGTTTCTTCAATGATATTTATACTCCTAGAGAGTAGAGATAATACCATGCATATAAGATATGTGTAGCATTCTTTTGTTTAGTGCCTGCCTATTACCAAAAGGGTAAAAGACATGGGAATAATAATCTTAAAACCCCAGGAATAAAATTTGGGCAGAGAAATCCCTTAGAAGCATCCTCAAACAAATGGATGGTGAAAATAAACATATTTCTCTCTCCCTTTCCCTTTCTTTTTCTTTTCCCTCCTTTCTTGACTTTTATTTACTTTTCTTAATTGTTTTCTCTTTTCTATCCCTCTTTTCTTTCCAATCTATCTGGTTTAAGGCAAATTGAGCCAGGTTTCTGAAACTTGAGGCCAAGTGCATCTTTTGTTTCTCATTACAACCCATTACGTATGTACTGTTATTAACCCCAATTTAACAAATGAAGAAACTGAGGTACAAAGGGTTGAAAAATTTGCCGAAAGACACAGAAATGATAAATAGTAGAGCCAGGATTTTGATAAAGATAGTCTGAATCCAGAGGCTACACTGTTAACTATTATAATATAGGCTGGTAAGATTTTAAACTAGGTTTGTTTGACTCAGATCCCATTGATCTTGAGTATTAGATTATGCTACCTTTGATGAAAATGATGATCATCATCACGATAATGACAATAACAATTCTTATAGCTTACATTTATTGTGGTTTTACAGTATGCCAGAACTGGTCTAAAGATTTTTAAAAAGTTAACTCATTTAATCTTCACAAAAACCCTATGAAGTGGGTACTACTATTATCTCCCATTTTAAGAGATGAATAAACTGAGGATCAGAGAATTTATTTTAAACAATTTTATTAAGATATAATTCACATACCATAAAACTCACCCTTTGAAAGTGTACAATTCAGTGATTTTTAGTATATTTGCTATTTTGTGCAACATTCACCACTATCTAATTCCAGAACATTTTCATTGCCCCCTCCAAAAAAAAAAAAAACCCTTACCCATTAGCAACCACTCCCCATTCGTCCCTCCTGTAAGCCCCTGGCAACCATTAACCTACTTTCTGTCTCTATGGATTTGCCTGAACCTCTCATATAAATGGAATCATATGATATGTGGTCTTTTGTGTCTGGCTTCTTTCATTTGGAACAGAGAATTTAATAGCTACCATTTATTGGTTGCCATAACTACCATGTCCTAAGCACTGTTAGCAGGAGCTTTGTGTGCATTATATCTAATCCTCCCAATAGCCCTGTTGCAGAGTAGAACTATTATCTTCACTTTAGATGAGGGGACTGAGTCAGAGAGACTTTCAGTAAACTGCATATAGCTCAACAGCTCATAAATGCCAGAGTTAAAATGCAAACATAGTTCTGTGTCCAAGTCCCACACACCTTATGCTCCATCCCTCTGCCTCAAGGTCACACGGATGTGGGCTAGTAATGCAATGGTCTTGAAGCCAGGGCAAAGGCGTCAAGTTGGCCTGGTGGTGGTGGGAAGTACAGCCCTAAACTCCCCTGGACTTGGTGCCTGGTAGTGGGGTGGAGGTGGGGGGTGCCTCCTCCCAAGCCTGCACTCCATACCTCAGCAAATTTGTCTGCTGAGGTCCTGCTTGACCTCTTCTGCCTGTAACTCTCTTGATACCCCACCCACACTCCTTGGTTTTACTCAAGTTGGATGAATAAGTAGAAGAGCTCGTATGGTAGAATTTCTGAATTTCTTCATCTAGCTTTGTGTTATACATAGAATCATATTGAAGCAAGTCAGGATTTCTACAGAGGAAAGAAAAAAGTCAATGGAATTTCTTCAAGCATTTCCCAAAGTCTGCAGCTTGGGCACATTTTCTCTGGGGCCCACTGGGTGGTCACTAGCCTCCCCTTCTTTGGATGGACACTCAAGGCTAACATCACATATTTGCTTCCACAAGAAGAGGTTTCAAAGTTAGCCCAATGGTTTGGTGCATAGCAAGTCATTTATGCTGTTGATTCACACTGACACTTTCCCCAACCATAAAGCTCTTTAAAGTGTGTCCTGGCAGGATCTGGGGGAATGCACTTCAAAACGAAAGGATATGACTGATTGATAAAGCTGAGATTTGTACCATGCCATGGTGATAATTATTCTTTGATGGCTTTGGAGGATTTCATATAAAAGAGAAAATCATATCTTGAAAAGCAGACTCCTAGAATGTTAAAACTGCAAGGGACCCTCAAGACTGACTATTTAGCCCTTCGGTTTATAGAAAAACAATTTTACCAAGTCAAGAAAGGAGTATGACACAGAGCAGGAGTGAATGTGGCATCTGTGGTGCCAATGTGACAGCCTGTAGGGTTCATGGTGCTCTGGCTGCTGTACTGGGCAGAACCTTGGCACAAATTATCTTCCAGTGTCATACAAACATACCATGATGCCTCCCTGATGATAAAAGGTGCTCACTGTTGCTGCATCACATTTTCTCCCAAGAAATGTGCCTTCTGCAGGGTAAGCCCTGGCTATTACTAAGACTGATAATGATGATGATGAGGAGGAGGAGGAGGAGGAGGAGGATAACAACACACTCTCAGAAAAACTCAGTGTGGTAAGTGTGGTAGAAACGATCTATATTCTAGTGATCTGCAAGGATACCTTGGGGTACCACACCTCCCAGCTGCCTTCCAAAGCAGTTTGCTTTGCTTCAGTCATTTGGAAATTGCAGTACAAAAAGCTCATTTCTTCAGATTGCAGAGGCCTTTAAGAGTCACTTTTGAGTTCTCAGAAAAAGTGAGGAGCTGGCAGGAAAGAAGATATCTTAGAGGAAACCTCTGTCTCTTTTAACTTTTTATTTTGAGATGATTTTAGACTTACAAAATTTGACAAAAGTAGTGCAGAGAGCTGCTGTATATCCTGCACCCAGCTTCCCCTTATGTTACCATCTCATATAACCATAGACTATTTATCAAAACTAAGGAATTAATCTTGATACATTACTATTAACCAAACTACAGAATTTATTCAGATTTCATCAGTTTTTCTACTAATGTCCTTTTACTGTTCCAGTGTCCAATCTAGGATCACACATTGAATTTAGTTGTCATGTCGCCTTAGTCGCCTCTAATCTGTGACAATGTCTCAGTCTTTCCTTGGTCTTTCATAACCTTGACATCTTTGAAGAGTACTGGCCAGGTATTTTATAGAATGCCCCGCACTTCGGGTTTGTCTGATGTCTTCTCATGATTAGAATGAAATAGAAATTTCTCATGATTAAATTGAAATAGATTGAAGTTAGAGGGCTCTTTTGGGGCTAAATATTTTTTTCTTTATTATTTTTCAGTTTCTTTGGGGGGCTAAATTTAAGAAAAAGTTACTTTTCTCTAGCCTCCTGCATCTTCCTCAGTGTCGTTCTGTCCCCCATTGGTCCCCATCTCCTCTCTATCTGGAGGGGCTGTTTTAGTTTCCCTGTCACTAAAAAAAAAATACCACAAAATGGGCTGGCTTGAACAATGAGAATTTATTGGCTCTCAGTTTTGAGGCTAGGCAAAGTGCAAAATCAAGGCATCATCAAGGTGATGCTTTCTCTCTGAAGACTGGCATTCTGGGCTGGCTGCCAGCGATCCTTGGGTTCATGGCTTTTCCATCACATGGCAATGCACATGGCAGCATCTTTTCTTTTCCCTTCTGGGTTCTGCTGACTTCCAACTTCTTCTCATGGATTTGTCTCTCTCTGTCTGAATTTCATTTTGCTTATAAAGGACTCCAGTACTCCGAATTAAAGCCCAACCTGATTTAGTTGGACAAACCTTAACTAAAAATAACATTTTCAAAAGTTCCTATTTACAATGGGTTCACAACCACAGGAGTGGATTAAGAACATGTTTTTTTTCTGGGATATATAATTCAACTACCACAGGAACCAAGCCTTAAAAATCACTTGCTCGGGAAGTGGATGTGGCTCAAGAGGTTGGGCTCCCGTTTACCATATGGGAGGCCCCAGGTTTGATTCCCGGGGCCTCCTGGTGAAGGCAAGCTGGCTGATGGCCCGCGCGGCGTGGTGAGCTGGCACAGCAAGATGACACAACAAAGGGAGACAAGCAGACACAGGGAAAAAAAACACACAGCAAATGGACACAATGAGCACAAGCAGCAAGGGGGGATAAATAAATAAAAATAAAATAAATCTGAAAAAAAAAAAGCACTTGTTCTGTGCCCAACCCAATGGTAGGGACTTGGGGCACTATAGAAGGAAGGTGATGTTTTTTCTGTTTTTATAAATGTCCTCAAATTTTAGGAAGGAATTTCAATCTCCTACATCAGGACTCCAAGGAGTCAGTGCAGTGCTCCTTTTGAAAAGGTTTGAGTAGAGAGACGGTCCCTCCTGCAGCTGTAAATTCAGTATTCATTGTTTCATTACTTCTCATATGATGTCCCATTGACAAAATATGAAACTTTCAATGTTTGTACTGAATTTTTGGAATGTTTCCTGTGGTGTTTTGAAGCTGTATGCACCCCAGAAAAACGTTCTTAAATTTAATCGATTCTGGTGGGTGTGGACCCTTTGTAAGTAAGACCTTTCGATGAGTTTACTTCAGTTAAGAAGGTATGGACCACCTCAATCAGGATAGGTCTTAATTCTATTACTGGAGTCCTTTATAAGTGGAGTGAAATTCAGACACAGAAAAAAAAGCCACAGAGGGAGCAGCCAGAAGCTGAAACCAATGGAACCCAGAAAAGAAGGGAGAGGCCACAATGTGCCTTGCCATGTGACAGAGGAGCCAAGGATTACTGGCAGCCAGCCCCAGAATGCTGGTCTTCGGGAAGAAAGAATTGCCTTGATGATGCCTTGATTTGGACTTTCTTTTAGCCTCAAAACTGCAAACTAATAAATTCTCATTGCTTAAGCTAACCCATTGTATGGTATTTACTTGAGCAGTCTAGAAAATTAAACACTTACTGAAGTTGCCTTCCCAACTGGGTGATGTTATGTTTCACCTCAGTGATTCTACTATTTCCTACTTTTGGTGGAGGAAGAAACAGCAATTCTTAGTCTTCTGGAAATTCCAGAAAGATGAGGCATATTATGAAATATGGAAGTATGATTCTTCCAATTTATGCCAGAGGCTGTTAGAGTCTTTTTCTGATAAAGCTTGGGTTTTAAAAATTATAGCTCCATTGAGCATCAAATCTAGAAGGAGATATTGGTTTACAGTCCTGTCATTTTACAGATCACTGAGGCCAAAGAGGGAAAAACAAGCAAGTACTCAATCAATGAAATCTACATTGTCCATTTTCTAGGTGCTCAGTCCTGTACTGGTTAATATAAAGGCATATAGGTTTATAGGACATGGTCCCTATCTTTAGAAAGTTTAAAGATCTAGCATGGGGGTGTTTACTATTCCATTTAAAGCAACAATGAACCCAGCAGGATAGTGTGTTATGATATTGATGTTAAGTATCATAAGAATTCATAGAAAAGCTTGACAAAGCCTTAAAGAGCAGGTGAAAACTGACCTGGATCTTTAACAATGGATAGAATTTGGGGGCATATGGGAATCCCTAGGGTTTTTTGTGTAACATTTATGTAATATAAGTATCTTTTTTAAAAAAAAGTTAGATTGTGCAAGGTCCTGAAACTCAGGCAGAAAAGGTTGACAAACTTAGGGCACATGAGGGCATAGTGTTTACAGAAGTTTAATCTGACTGTGGTGTGCATTGGAAACAGTTGTTGGAGGCTGGAGAGTTATTGCCAGGAAAATTTGGCATTTATGTTGGGCCTCCCAAAGGCAGCACCAAAGTATTGTGGTCCCCTAGTGAGACTAGGAAGCAGGTAGGAAATGAAATCTATGCTACATGGAGCCAGTGGTAGAGACTTTTTGGAATAAATGTATCCCCGATTGTTCTTGAAATTTTAATTTAAAAAGTATATTAGTTAACATTTATAAACTGCTTACTAGGTGCTAGTCATTGATTTATATGCATTAGTTCATACAATCTCTCTTTTATAGAGGAGGAAATGGAGACTTGGAAAATAAGTAATTTCTCCAAAGTCACAAGGCTAGCAAATAGCACAGTAAAGTTTCCCATATAGACCTGTCAGATTTCAGAGCCCCTATCTTCCCTGACACCCTACATTGCTGCATTATTTCTTCCACGTTAGAGCTGTAAGAATCTCTGAGTCTAGTCCAAACTCTCATTTTAATGAGGAGAAGACCAAAGGTGGAGAGTACCTTGCCATGTGATTTGGTCCTGAACCTTGGGGGAAACAAACACTCTCTAAAAGAGCTTAGGCTTTAGACTCTGCTGATTAAAATCAGGGATCCTGTAACATTCAGAGACACCTCACCTTCTAGATATAACTAGAAATCTTGTTCAGGGAGGGGCCAAAGGGGGGCTTTCCTGGCCAGAGCCCAGGACTGCATACTATATGCACTGGGAGCTGGGAAGTCAGTGGTGAGAATGGTGGGAATAGATGTCATCCCATTGTCATATTTTGACTCCTATGACTTTGAAGGCTTTTCTGTTTATACAAATATATCTTATAATATGGTCACTGTGTGTCCTTGGGAAAATCGCTTACACTTTCTGAATGTCAAAATTTTTATCTATGTAGTTAACAGTAATATTGTAATTTTTTGTAGCATTGGCAAGAAGATATTATTTCAATACTAAGGGGCAATAATAGAAGGGTATAAGTGGGTATGGGATTTTTCCTTTTGAGTTCTAAAATTGACTGAGGTGATGACAGCACAACTCTGGGATGAAAATGAGATCCACAGAGTGTACACTTTGAATGGACTGTACAAAGAATGGGTCTGTATAATGCAGGGAATCCAGTTGTGGATGATGGACTGTGGTTAACAGGACAAATATGAGAATGTTTTCTCCTGAACGATAACAAATACATAATACTAATATAGGGTGTTAATAATTGGGTAGGTTGGAGGGAAAATACAGAAAATGTAAAATAGGGGCTATAATTAGTAGTAATATTTTGACAATGCTCTTTCATAGTTTGTAACAAATGTTTCACAATGGTGCAAGATGTTGGTGGTGGGGAGATGTATGAGAGCCTTTTATGGTGGTATGCATGTTTGTTTGTAAATTCACAAATTTTACTATACATTTAGTGTTTATGTATGTGATGCATGAATGATATACTTCAATAAAATTTTATTAAATATTTTCATCTATAAAGTAAGAATAATTATCATACCTACTTTTATAGGATGGTGGGTATGAGAATGAAATAGCTTTTGGTTAAGTATACAAAGGAGGAACTCAATGAATGTTAGTTCCCTGAAATACCTTGATAGGATAGCAGGTGGTAGAGTGGCACAGGCCCTCAATTTGGTATCAGACAATCTTGATGATGCATTCAGGATCTAACTTGGGTATGGTTTTTGACAAAGCAGATAGGCTCTCTGGCTGTAGTCGCTCAGCTGAAAAATGAAGGAGTTAATTTTAAATGGAGCAAATGGTAATCATTAAGAAGGCATGTGGCATGCAAAGCTGTGGGGAAGGGGAAACAAATAAAGGGAGTGGAGAAGGGAATTATCCAAAAATCCACTTTAAATGTTTGCATCTCAAATATTTTCTAAAAAAACTCTGTTTTCATGGAGAACATAAGCCCAATAAAAATATAACTGTAAACTACAGGTAGCTTTAGAGAAACTTAACTATAATAGTAATGATAATATTCACCATTTTTTACTGCATACTATGACCAAGAACTGAGCTGGATGCTTTACATAGAGTATGTCCATTTTCTCTAACAATCCTACAAGGTAAGAATTCCTAAACACAGTTTACAGGTCAGGAAACTGAGTCTCAGATGTATTTGGCGAATATTCCGGATCCCACAGATAGGAGATAGTGGAGATGAAAATCTAGAAACTCAGATTTCTTGGGCTTCAAATGGCTTACTCTTTCCCTATGCCAAGGCATTTTTCATTTTCATTGAATAAGTGCTCGCTTTTCAAGTTGGTCAGGTCAAGATGCTTCATTTATTTTTAGAAGCTGCAACCAGACCATAAAATATTCCTGGTATCCAATTTAGAGTTGGTTTTCAGAAATACACAAAGAAATCAACTGTGCTTCTTTTCAACCACAGCCTGTTTAGGGCCCAAATGGATTTTTACCTTTTGATTCCCTACCTTTATTGATTAGACTTGATTCTAAACATCATTAAATGGTTCCCAAAATAGAGATTCATACTCAAAAGACACACCTTTGCCACATTTGCAAATATTTAAAACAATTACGCTTTGGAATTTGAAGGCAATTCCAAAAAGAGGTTTTCTAGAAATGTAAGAAGAAATGGCAACACCATTGAGATACTAAGATAATTGCTTTAAAAATGAGCAAACCCCTTTGGAAGTTGAAATACTGACATGGTGACTATAAATAACATGATATAATCCCTCCCCATCTCCCACTCCAACCAAGGTATTACATAATCTGTAAAATGGATGGGCTGCAAATTAATGGAAAGGGGGGTCGTCTAACATAATGGAGAAGAGGATAGTGGGAGAGAGAGAGATGTGGAGTTTTCCCCCAAATCTTCCACTACCTGACTTCCTTTCCCTACACCTAGACCAAAGTATTTTAACTGCAGATTCTTTAGTTTTTGCCCTATGAAATCTAATAGAGATCCCTCAAATGCTGCTCTACCTGACATGGAAATGGGGACGTGTAAAGGTAGAGCCACTAAAGAGAATCTCTCTAGCTGTGGGCAATAACCCCAGGGGAAACTGCAGGTGACTTAGATGCTCTTGTATAACAGATGTATTAGTCAGGGTTCTCTAGAGAAACAGAATCAACAGAGTTATCTGTAAATAGTATGAGAATTTATGAGTCTCTCACATGACCGTGGGGATGCACAAGTCCAGGTTCCACAGGCAGGCTGCAAACCAGGGGCTCCGATGAAAGTCCAATGAAGGTCCTTGATGAGTTTCCAGGAGACGTTGGCTGTCCCAAGACAGCTGGGAAATTCTCTCTGAATGCTGAAATCACTTCCCCTTTTAAGGCATTCAACTGATTGGATAAAGCATCACTCATTGCTGATGGCAATCTCCCTGGTTGATTGTAGATGTTATCAGCCATCTATGCAGTAAACTCACTGATGACTAAAGCCCATAAATGTCCTTGTATTATAATTAGCCCAGTGCTTGCTTGACCA
>JAQZBX010087170.1:0-12906 GCA_029593785.1 Cabassous unicinctus
CCCCCCCTTGCTGCTTGTGCTGCTGTGTCCACTCGCTGCGTGTCCTCTCTGTGTCTGCCCATCTCCCCCTTGCTGTGAGGTCTTGCCTCATCAGCCCACGGCGCCGCGCGAGCCGGCCTGCCCTCACAAGGAGGCACTGGGAAGCGAACCCTGGGCCTCTCATATGGTAAACGGGGGCTCCATCCACTGAGCCACACCCGCCTCCCTCCCCAAGATATATTCTAAGTGTAAAATATACTCTGGGTTATTTGAAAGACTCAGTATGATAAAAAGATGTAAAATACCTCATTAATACATTTTTGTATTGATTACATGTTGAAATGTTAATATCTGGGATATGTTGGGTTAAATAAAATATTATTAATATTAATTTCACTTGTTTCTTTTTACCTTTTAAATGTGGCTACTAGAAAATTTTAAGTTGCATATGTGGCTCACATTATATTTCTATCAGACAGCGGTTGGACTTGACATTGGCGAAGGAAGTTTCCGTCTGCCACCCAAGAAGTAAAAACAGCTCTGGACTGCAAAATCTCCTACCCAAAGCCATGTTTTTCCTAGAGATTCCCCTGCCTCCCACTCCTAACCACACTTAAATCCAGCCTAAGTATATGGTACTAGGGTGATCTTTCTAGGATGAAAATCTGTTCTCCACCATTGTTCCCTTGCTTAAAACCTTCTGAGGGTTCCTCCTGGCCTCTTAGAATGAAAGTCATATCCTTAGCATGGCAGTGTACCTGCGCCTGCCACCCTCCCCCGGCTTTACCTCCTACCCCCTCTCCTCACTGATCTCTTACGTGTGTTGTGTTTCTGATACTTCCATGTCTTTGAATTTGCTTTTCTCTTTTCTGGGAATATCCTTTAGACCGGTGCACACACACCTAACCCCCTACTCTACCCCACTTTCCCTGGCTCACTGTGCTTATCCTACAGGACTCTGCTCACCTGCCACACCCTCCAGGATGTTTTCCCTGAACTTTTGTCTGCTACCTGAGAAAAGTGTTCCTCCTCTGCACCCCGTAATGCCCTTTGTTTGCCTCTGTAAGGGCACTTATACATTGCACTTCTTGCTGGTTTGCTTGTCTATTTACCTCACTTGACTGTGAGTTCCTTGAGGGCAGGTAGCTTGTTCTTCAACTGAAACCCCAGGAACAAGCCTAGTTGCTGGCACACAGGAAACTCTCAATAGCTATTTGCTGAATGAATTGAGAAGCAGGTAAGAGAATTGACCAGGGATTATCAGCTCATGGATGGTGAATCAATTAGGAGCTTGTGGATGCAAGTGACAGAAACCTCCACTCTGACTGCCTTTATTGACTTATATGATTGAAAGTCAACATGTTGTTCTAGCTTCAAGTACGGCTGGATTCAGCAGTTCAACTAACGTCACCAAGATGTTGTTTTTCTTCCTCTCGCTCACCTTTCCATTGTGCTGGCTCCATTCTTTCAGAGAGGTTCTTTCCTCATGGTGCTGAGATGGTTGACAAGCATATCCTTCCAGGTTCCTGTCAAGAAAGACCAAATCTGCCACCCTGATAGTTCAAACAGAAGGTAGAACTTACTCCTGTTGCCCCTGATTGGCATGTTTGAAGCCATGCTCCCAATCCTGAACTAACCACTGTTGCTTGTGGATAGAATGCATTGGGTTGGCTTAGGTCTGGGTTGCATGCTGAAGCCTTGGAATTGGGGTTGTGGTGGAGCTGCCTTCACACTAAGCAAGGTGCTGGAGGTGAAAGTTTCCTCAAATCAACATCATGGTACTATTTTTACCACAAAAGCAATGAAATAGCCACTGCTGTGAAAGAAGAGGCACTGGGACATTTTAAGAACCATGGAGCTCAAGAGAAATGCATTATATTAGTCTGCCAAAGGGCTGCTGATGCAAAGTACCAGAAATCTATTGGCTTTTATAAAGGGTATGTATTTGGGGTAAAAGCTTACAGTCCCAAGGCCGTGGAAAGTCCAGCTCAAGTCACCATAAGAGGTGCTTTCTCACCAAAGTCAGCTGCCTCGTGTTGAAGCGGGATGGCGGGCGATCTCGGCCTGGTCTCTCCTTCCCCTGTGGGCTTCCTCTTCCACTTGAGCTCTGTGGGCCCAGCCTCTTGAGACTTTGTGCCTAAGTGATCCTGTGGTCCTCCACTCCTGGCATAGGGCTTGTTTCTTTTCCAGCCATCTATATCAGTCTTGGCTGCTCTGCATTCTTCCCGATTTCAGCTGCAAGATATCAGGCAAAATAGCTCATCTCCTCCTGGGGCCTCAGCTGTTTGAGCCTTCTCCTTTCTGTCACATGGCTGGATCAAAAGTGACAGAGCTCTTTCTTCCTGTGTACGTGTGAGTCCATTTATAGCAGATCCAGCAAGGGGGCGGGAACTCAACCTGAGTCGTGCCTTATTGAAGTAGTCGAATCAAAGCCCTAAATTGATCTTATCGACTAATCTAATCAAAGGCTCCTCAAGCTGAATTTAATGCAATCAGAGGGTCTCACACCCAGAGGAATAGATTAGTTTACAAACCCAATCTTTGTCTTTTTGGGATTCATAAAACAATCTCAAACTGCCACATGCATGTTCTTACAACTGTATTAATTTTTTTTTTTTTTTAAGATTTATTTATTTTATTTTATTTATCCCCCCTTGCTGCTTGTGCTGCTGTGTCCATTCGCTGCGTATCTTCTCTGTGTCTGCTTATCTCCCCCTTGCTATGAGGTCTTGCCGCATCAGCCCATGGCGTTGCGCGAGCCCGCCTGCCCTCACAAGGAGGCGCTGGGAAGCGAACCCGGGGCCTCTGATATGGTAAACGGGTGCTCTATCCATTGCGCCACACCCACTTCCTGCCGTGAGGTTGCTGCATCAGCCCACCGCACCGCTCAGGCCGGAGTGCCTTCACAAGGAGGCCTCGGGAAGCGCCATATGGTAAACGGGGGCTCTATCCACTGAGCCACACCCGCTTCCCAACAACTGTATTAATTTCGCTTTTTCTCTGCCTTCACATTGCCAGGGATTGTCTGTAAATGGGGTTTTAGCGTTGCTACATTTTAATCCTTGTTATAGTTTACATGATCCATGTAAATCAATTGGAGAGGTATAAGTCAATTAGATAGTTCAGAGAAACAAAATCCTACCACTGCTTGATAAAGTCCTGGCATGTTTGCTGGCTTGTAAGCTTACTCAGGGAAAGTGAGAAAATTCCTCAAACTGAAATTTCTTTCTGGTGAAATGGGGTGCATTTCATTGAGATCTTGGCTGTACCTCAAAAGAACAAATCTTTAGTATTAGGGACACTCATTTTGAGGGCACCTCAATAACTCCTTCTGCACATGTTCATTTATGCAAAGCTTTTATGGAGACCCTATCAGGTGATCGGTGCAGGAGAGAAACAAAAACAGGCTTTAGGGAGCTTACATTATGGTGGGGGAGATAGCCAATAAACACAGACAGAATAAATGAGGTACTTTCAGTTTGGGATAAAAATGCTATGAAAAAAATGTAGTAATATGAGAGAGGGACCAGGCCTGAGTGGTCAAAAAAGGTTTCTCTGAGGAGGGACATTTGAGCTGAGGCCTGAAGAGTGAGAAAGCACGAGCTATGCAGATAACTGTTTAGGACTTCCCAAAGGACATGGAGGGCTCAGTGGTCTGGGGAGTTTAGAGATCTTTGCTCCTCAAAGTGAGGTCCCAGACCAGCAGTATCAGAATCACCTGAGAGCCTATTACAACTATAGGTCCCCAGATCCCACCTCAGACCTACCGAGTCGAATCCGCATTCAAACAAGATCTCCCAGGTGATTTGTAAGCACAGTAAACTTTGAAAAGTGCTGGGCTTTCTGCAGCCCACTGGGAAGGTGTAAATCTTGCTGAGATGGGGGGAGGGGAACAGTAGTCACCAGAAAGATGCCAGGGTCACATTGGCTGCTGCCGCTGTAACAGACCAGCCAGGCTCTAAGAGGCGGCCATGAGATTATCAGATGTTAGGGTCCAAGTGATTTTCTTAGCACCCTTGCTTTCCAGGAGACAGATTCTGGAAGGAGGAGTGACCTGCCCATGCCAGCTCCTTTGTGGCAGAGGCAGGACTAGGACCCAGGGGCATTCTCCCCCTGTGCCACCTTTTAAAGACTGAGTGTGGAGGAGGCTGAGCTTCATGATGAGGTGGTCCAGAAACAATTTCACATGACAAATGAATAAAGGGAACTGGGGATGTTTGACTTTGGTTTTTATCATTCTGTGAAGATGAACTAAGAATATACGTGTGAGAACCAGGTCCACTTACAGGCAAGCAGGTTTCCACTCAACCTTAGGGTTGAGTCATCTTAAACAAAAGTGTCCGACACACACATTAGGAAGTAGTCACAGTGCCCTTTCTCAGGTATTCCGTCTCTGGTAGTGAAGTTGCCTGGATCGAGGTTTCCCAAAATGCAGTCATTTGCATCTTCACATATTTTGTTGTTGTTGTTGTTGTCATAACTTGTGGCAGTATATTTTTAAAACTGTGGTATAAAATACATGTGTAAAGTTTGTAATCTTAAGTGTACAGCTAGATGAAGTTTTAGATATGCATATACCTGTGTTATCACCACCCAGATCAAGAGATAGAACATTTTTTTTTTTTTTAATATTTATTTATTTATTTATTTATCCCCCTCTTGCTGCTTGTGTTTTACTGTGTCCATTCGCTGTGTGTTTCCTCCGTGTCTGCTTATCTCCCCCGTGCTGTGAGGTCCCGCTGCATCAGCCCACTGTGCCGCACGGGCCGGCCTGCTCTCACAAGGAGGCCCCGGGAAGCGAACCCGGGGCCTCACACATGGTAAACGGGGGCTCTATCCATTGAGCCACACCCGCTTCCCAAGATATAGGACATTAACGGCACCCCAGAGGGTTGTCTTCTACTTCTTCCCAGCCAATAGGGTCCCCTTTTCCCGAGGTAACCACTGTTCTTACTTCAACCACTATCAGTTTCACCCCTTCTGGAACTGCAAATAAAGTGCCTCCATCTTTTGCATAATATTTTTCTCTATTTCTATAAATTTACTTAATATTTTTCTTTCCTTTTTTACAGTGTTCTCACTCGATCTAATGGTCTGACTCCTAGGCATTTTCTTTTCTTAAAATACATTAAATAAACCCATTATCGAAATACAAAAGTTTCTTCATGTACCAACTAATATTACCTCCTGGGCCACCATTGGTACACAGAACACATATTGTTTCTCAAAAGCAGTAGAGAATTTTGAGGTCCTTTCCAACTCAAAGACTTTAGGATTTCGTGGTGATCGAGTTGCCAAAGGTTCACGGCATGCACTGTTTCAATCCTGATGCTACCATAGCGCCATCCCTCCCTCCCTCACCCCATCCAACTAACACTTGCCGCGTACCTAGCAATGACCCTCCTAAGCGCTGGTGACGTGAAAGGCTAAACCCTAGTTCCTGATTTCAAGCGGGGACGGGGGGCAGTAGAAGAGTAAATCACTTCAGTATGTGTGGCGAGTAACTACAGCTCAGGTAAGCAACGGGCACACAGAAGAAGGGCGGTTTCCGGAGATAGGGCGGAGAGGATTTACAGGGACCGGGTGGGTGGGCATTTCCCAGAGCAGCGGTTGCCAACCGCTCCACTTTGATCATTTTGCCGCAGGGCAGCAGAAGCGGTCAACCTCAGTCTCCCTTAGCAACCTGAGCGCACCGCCCAGCTGCCTTGCTATTGGTTCCAGGGATCTTGATGGGCAGCTCTGCTGTGCAATCCTAGCTCGGAGCCCTTGGCTCGGCGCTTATTCACGGGAGGGCTGGGAGGTGTTACCGCCCTTCGCGAGTACCCCTCCCTTCCCCGGGTGGCTCGCGGCGCATGCGCAGCCGGGCTGGGGCTGTGTGCAGGGCCAGCGCCGAACCCGAGCAGCCGCCGTGAAGCGCCTGGTCTCCGTCGAGACCGCTGTGCCCGCTCCTCACCTCGGCCGCCGCCGCCGCCTCAACTGCTGCCGCCGGGGGAGCGGCTGCCTGTTGTCTTTCTCCGCGGCGAAGGTGCGGAGCTGCTCCGGCTCGGCCCGCGGGAAAGCCCCGGGCGCCGAACGGTGAGAGCGTAACTTAGTTGGCGGAGTTGGGGAAGTTGTGGGACTGGAGTGAGGAGTGGTCGGGGGCGCGCAGCGAGGGCCCCTCCCCCTGCGGCCGCGGGTCGGGGCGGGGGCAGGGCCGGCTTCGCGGGCCGGGGGCCGGGGGGAGGGGCGGGGGCCAGGGGCTGCGGGGGCGGAGGAGGGGCGCGCGGGATGAATGGGCCGCGCGGGGCGCACCGGCCGCCCGCGGAACCCCCTCTCCTCCGGCATTGTCTGCTCCCGGGCCGAGCTGCGCCTTCTCTCTGTCGCGGCCCAACTTCGCGGCCGCAGACGACGGCGGGTCGAGGGGCGCGCAGTGTCGCTCCTGCGCGCTCGGGAGCCCGGGGCCCCGCGAGGCCTGGACCCCGCCCCCGGCCCGGGCTTCCCCCCTCGTCCGGGGGCGTAGGGCCGCGGGAAGCCTCCCGGGGCGCGCCCGTCGCACGGAGTCCCGGCCAGCTCGGGATTCCTCCCGCGGACAAGTGCTCCGGGCTCGAGGGGAGCGGCTCCCTGGGGCCGCCGTGGAGGGTAAACACGGCGGTGCGCTGGCTCCCCGCGCGCCCCGAGCTGCTCGGCGCCTGCTCCCGCGAGCGTTGTGCGACCCGCGCAGCCCCGACCCGCAGCCCAGAGGACGCCTGTGGGCAACACTCTCCCTGGGAACCGCGCGACGGGCCCAACTTTCTGTCGAGTTCAAGTTCAGCCATATTTTGAGATCACACAAAATATATATTTTTGTAAATATGACTCACTGACACTTTTTTGCAAAGCCAACCAATCTGTGCTAAATTTAAAAAATATATATATAAATGGGGAAAATCCCCAAACAACTTTTTTCGTCAGAAGAAAGGATAGATTTTTATTTTGACAGTAGTTCTTACAGCAGTGATTCCCATCACCTTTAAGTTTCAGGGATTCACAATGAAAGTTGGATTGAAGAATATTTTGGTGTTCATTCTTAGCTTTTACACTCCTTTAGTGAAGTTATTTTTGAGAGTTTGTTGCCTCGGCCCTAAAGTAAAAAGGAGTGTGCCTTTTTTCCTTACCCGCCCCCTCCCTGCTGCCTTTTTATTTTCAGAAGGAGCAGCTTATTCAGTGTTTCTAAACCATTGGCTTGCCCAGACCAGGCCAAATGCTGCAGTTCTTGAAAGTTCATTTTTTGCAGGTGTGTATGAGTTAGGATCAGTTGAGATAAGTCAGTGCTACTGTTCTTTACCTCTTCATGGTCTCTTGGGGATTTGCCGACTGCGTTAAATTTTAAATGTCAAATTTTGGGTGCAATTATTCCCCTGTATTCATTTCAGTTGGCGTATATGAGAATGATTTTGTTTAAGTTCCCCAGATGGAACTAGTTTAAATATCTGTCAGATTCATAGTGGAACAGAATGACCAGAATGTGTTAATTTCAGTTTGTTATATCCTTTTGCCATCTGCTAAATTAATTTTCAGAAATAATATCGGTTTGCTTTGGTTGATTAATTTTCTCAAATTTGAGAAGTGTTCCTGGGTTTTCTGATTTGGTTGGCCTCATTTTGCTTTTTTTATTTTATTTTATTTTATTTTATTTATCCCCCCCTTTGCTGCTTGTGCTGCTGTGTCCATTTGCTGCGTGTCTTCTCTGTGTCTGCTTATCTCCCCCTTGCTGTGAGGTCTTGCCACATCAGCCCACAGCACCATGCGATCTGGTCTGCCCTCACAAGGAGGCGCCGGGAAGCGAACCTGGGGCCTCCCATATGGTAAACGGGGGCTCTATCCACTGAGCCACACCCGCTTCCCCTCATTTTGCTTTGAAAAACCGACTTCATTCACCTGATGAAGCTGAAGCAAAATTTCCTTATGGCGTTATTAAGATCGTACTTAAAAAAAAAAATATTGTGGTGACATATACAACCTAACATTTCCCATTTTAAAGTATCAGTTTCATGTTATTAATTACATTCACAGTAATGGTAGTACAGCATTGTACTTTTAAACTACAACAAGATCACTTTCAGGAGTCACAACTTGCTTTTAAGGCTTTCTTTCTCTTGTGTGTGTAGGAGGGTAGCAGGGAGGATGCTGGGGAGGGAGATTGACAGAGGTAGGAAGGGAGATGTCAGGGAGGGACATAATGTAAACAAATACTACTTAAATAAGTAACTTGACCTCCAGGCTGTTGCTTCCTTTCTCTGGGTTCCTATAGCATGTTATACCTACTTTTGTTTTAGGATTTCCTCTCACTTCATTTATTTGCCTAAGTGGTAGCTGTACTTGTGTATAGAGGGACTCCTAACTCTAGTCTATTAACTCCTTTAGGGCTGTGATGGGCCTTATTTAGCTTTGTATCCTCTGCCGGCAGGCAGCACAGAAAGCACTCAGTATGCTTGTGAATTGGGTGAGGTGCTTTTTACTAGCTAGTGGCAGTGCACCCAGGAGACAGCCACTGACCCTGGGGACTTGTCCAAAATGACGCTTCATTGCAGACTTGTGAAGAAATTTAGCTTACTTTAAAAGGAATCCTAACCTTTTCTTAATCTGTTCATTCTTGAAAAAATGTAGGGTTTAAATAGTGCAGTATGGATTTGAAAAGGTGATTCTGTTTTTTTTTGTATTGTTATTGAGACTGCTGGACCAATCCACTCACGCACGTCTGCCTTTTTCTACCATGTGAAATGGGGGAGGTAGCAGTATTTAGAAGAAAGTGCACTCATTGGAACTAGGTAGATTTGAGTTCAGATCTCCACACTTATATTGACTGGTTGTCTAGCCTTGAGCACATCACTTAATCCCTCAGAACTTCAGTTTCCTATTCTCTGAGGGGTAGTAACATACTTTTCAAGGTTCTTAGGACTAAATGGACCGATGTGAAGTACTTAGTATAATGCCTAGCATTTAGTAGGTGCCTATTACCTAGCTGTGATGATCATTTTGATATATTATTACATGATTTTATAAAGCTTTTTTAATATAGTGGTTTCTGAATGTAGTGATTTAGCTATTTTATAAAGAAGGAATCTTCATGAGAAATGAGATTCTTAATCCAAATGTCTTTTTTTTTTTTTAAAGATACCTGTTGAATTAAAAGTTAGTAGAAACAATAGCAGTTTTATCTTCTCACCCACCTGTCAGTCTTCCTTTGAGTCGGTTTGCAAGTGGCTTGGTGTAGGAGAACTCTGTGGGTTTCTAGTGTTTGGAAAATGGTGAGAGGTGGATTGTTTTCAACACTTGTAGTAGATTATCTGAGTTAAATTATAGCCTTCTTTATTTTGCCTTACTTTTGAAAAATAAGTATGGATTATGACTTTCTCAGACTTAAGATAAAACTGGACTGGGTGTCAACACAGTGTTAGTACGATTCAGAAACCTGAACAAATCACTCACTTCCTCTTCAAGAACAGTTTTGAAGGTGCCACCATCTACGGAAGGAAGCAGTGATAATAAATCAGTTACACCAGTTCAGTTTAGAATACTTACAAAATTACCTAGTGGAATAGATGCGTTCTAGAATGTTTACCTGTAAAGGATATTTCTGTCTGTTGAATCCCACTAATTTTCTTATAAAATCAGGATAAAAAATTAGCAGTGAAGGATTATAGTAAACTTTTAACAATTATATTTTTTACCAAACTCATAGATTGAGGGTAAAAACATCCCTGACAAAGCTGGATATGCAGACTTGGACTTTTGATACCCCTCTCTTTTAAAGTTTACATTTAAGTGCACTTGAATAGACTTGGTTGGCTGTTGGGTCGGGCATCCATTTGGAAGCAGCGCTCCCCCATCAGGCTGTCTTACCACTGTCAGTGGGGAGAGAAGAGAAAGCTGTTAATGAAAGGAAGGTTGTTTCACTCATATGTCCTCAAATTTATAGTCCACTATTCCACTTATAGGTTGATTGGGACGTAAGTAGAAGATGAATAGACAACCCAAAATAAGTAGATGAATAGATAGCCCATTCTTGCTGGGAGGATAGACCAGCAGACCTTGTGCTGTGAGATACTGTGCCTGTAGAAATATTTGTGTGGGGGCAGTAATGTGCTTTACCTTTTTACATTTCAGAGCTGTGTTATTACCCTGGGGAAGGCAGATAGCAATGTGTGTTTGTGTGGGTGTGTGTGTTTGGGGTGGGGAAAAAGGAAAAGGTGTGAGTGATTACCATTTATGTCATCCTATGGGCATCAATTCTTTTGAAATTTTACTTGGGAGTATATTATAAGCCCATACTTGGCTCTAGAAGTATCCAAAATGGCCAGTTATTCCTGAATAGTTAGTAAGTAAGTAAGCATGCCACACTGTAATTAGTTTTTTAAATTTTTATTTATTTTTTATTTTACTAATTATGCTAAGTTGCAGAAAGTTCTGAGGAATTAGTTTTCAGACCCCAGGATGATTCTCTGATGGTGATATCTACTAAAAGAAGATGATACGGAGCCACGAGATTTGATTTCATGTCCAAATTTTGCTATTTACTATGTGACCTTGAGCAGGCTACTTCATCTGACGCTTAGTGTTCTTGCTTATAAAATAAAAATAAATTTAATATTAATCTACTACTTATGTTGTGAGAAACACATGTGATAAAACACTGTACAAATGCTGTGTGGTGTGTTTAATTACTTTTATTCATTTGGCCAATGATTCGGATAAAATTCAAGTCTTAGTCTAAAAGGGGAGTACATCCAACTAACTTTATTGGTTTTTCTTTATAAAAAGTAATTAAAATAGTATACCATTTCTATTGCTCTTCTCCTTAGTTGAGAAAATTAAAATTTTTCTTTTTACTTTTATCTCTTCTCTTGTTTCCTTTTACAACATATTTGTCATGGAATAGTTTTCTGAACTAGATTTCAGTTTACAGTGCTTGCTGTTAGACCATGTGACTGTGGAGTCATGCCAGTGCACAAAGATAGGTGAAACCACAATAAACAGTGGACAAAAATGTCACAATATTTCAAGAGTACAAAGGAAGCTAATTTAGTTGCCTAATCTTCCCTATCCTTTTCTTAAAAAATTTTTTTGTTCAATCAGAGGAGTGTGCCAGATGTCGAACTATGTGCCTTACCTGTATTTATTTAATTCTTATAACAAAACTGGGAGGCAGAAAATTATGACTGCATTTTAGGTTGAGGAAACTGAGCCCCAGAGTGACTTGCTGTGGTGCTGAAATTTGAACTCAGATTATTCTGGCTTCAAAGGCCAAGCTTTCCACATTATTGATGTTATCATCGAAAGAGTACATTTTAAAAAAACAAACCAAGTTTATCGAGGTATTATTTATATATGGAAAATATATCCATTTTAAGAATACAGTTTGAGTTTTGACAAATATATCCATGCATGTAAACTAACAGCACAACCAAGATCCATAACATTTCCATCATTCCAGAAAGTTCTGTGCCCCTTTCTAGGGAGTCCTCTCTCTCTGTTGCTTTACTCACCTTAGTCAACCACTACTCTGCTTTCTGTCTGTCTAGTTTAGTTTTGTCTTGTCTGCATTAGGGGTTGTCAAATTATGACCCATGGGCAAAATCTGGCCTGCTGCCTATTTTTGAAATTAAAGTTTTTTTGAAACATAGCCATGCTCTTTCTTGTTGTCTATGGCTGATTTGGTGCTACAGTGGCAGAATTGGCAGCATTGAGTAGTTAACAGCAGAGACCATGTGATCCACAGAGTGTGAAATACTTACTATGTAGCCTTTGACAGAAGAAGTTTGCTAATCCCTCTTCTAAATAACCAAATACTATTATCACATCTAAGAAAATGAATAATGGTTATAATATTATCCATTGCATATTCATTGTTCTCTGTTCCCCAGATATCTTTCATAGGTTTTTTTTTTGTTGTTGTTGTTGTTGTTTATTTTTTTTTTTTGATGTGCGGGGACCAGTGATTGAACCCAAGAGTTTGTATGGGTGAAGGTGGCGCTCAACCACTGGAGCCACATCAGCCCCCCTGAGTTGTTTTTTTTTTGTTGTTGTTGGTTTGCTTGTTTTTAGGAGGCACTGGGGATAGAACCTGGGACCTCGGATCTCCCATGTGGGAAGCAGGCACTCAACCACTTGAGTCATATTGGTTCCCCCATGTTGATTTTTAAAAATTTTGAACCAGGGTAAAATCAAGGTTCACTCAGTTCGTTCTTAGGTGTCATTAGTTTCTATTTTTCTCATTCTTTATTTTTTAAGTTAATGTATAATTTGCATTCAGTAAAATTTACTCGTTAGTCTAATATTCTGTGAGTTTTTGACAAATGTATACAATTATGTAATCATACCACCAGTCAAGGTGTGAAACAGTTCCTTCATCATCCAAAATTGTATGACCCTTCATAGTCAACTTATTCTCCACCAAGCTCGAAGGTTTTTCTTTAGTCTGTTGAGATGATGAATTATGTTGATTGATTTTCAAAAAAATTTTTATTTTTATTTTTTTTAAAACAATTTATTGGTGGTGTTGAAAGTCTTGTTATATGGTTCTCCAGTTCTTTGGAGTTTCAGATATTAAAGAAGCATTTATTAAATGTCTGCTGAGGGAAGCGGGTGTGGCTCAATGGATAGAGCCCCCGTTTACCATATGGGAGGCCCGGGTTCGTGTCCCGAGGCCTCCTTGTGAGGGCACGCTGGCCTGAGCGGTGCAGTGGGCTGATGCAGCAACCTCACCGCAGGAAGCGGGTGTGGCTCAATGGATAGAGCACCCGTTTACCATATGAGAGGCCCCGGGTTCGCTTCCCGGGGCCTCCTTGTGAGGGCAGGCCGGCTCACGCGGCGCCGTGGGCTGAGCCGGCAAGATCTCACAGCAAGGGGGAGAGAAGACACGCAGCGAATAGACACAGCAACACAAGCGGCAAGGGGGGGATAAATAAA